>JAOVYX010022163.1:0-14928 GCA_035668315.1 Drosera spatulata | reverse complement strand
AACTTATGTTTAGAAGCGGACACTGCAAGATTACCAGAGGTTAAAATCACCAAATACTGGATACCTGTTACACATACGAAAGTATAGATAGAAGCTACAACAGTATGCTCCTTCATTTGATACTGGGACTCCTGATTAAAGAAAGGTCACACCTGGATTCCAACAGGAGGGTAGTCTATACTCATTTTCCCCTAGTCCATCACATTTTGTTTTTCCTTTCTCTTGGCTCCAATTTATCCCTCCTACAACTGAGCTGTCCCTCTGGTATCTAGGACACTTCACTCCTTCCCATCCGCTGTAAGCTTCAGCATAATTTAACTTTTTTAGCCTTATGTTAAACATATTATTATATTTTAATTTTTCAGCCTTACGTCAAACTAATCCTTAGACACATTCGATCCTGAATTATCTACCGAGTAAGGAATGCTGACGAATGTGGAAGGCCATAGTTCTTGCTCTTCCGAGTCTCGGAAACAAAATCCAGGACTTTGCACTCACTCTCATGTAGAAAGAGAAAAAGAAACAGGAATCAAATTGGCAGATAGAAATATAGTAGAAGCCTGGTTTATAAGCGGCCATGCAAGTTTGTATCTGCATTTTGATATTGCAGAGTCAAATAGTGAGAAAGAATCTATACCAGCTGAAAATCAGTATCCTTATTTCCTTGCTTGGAGCTCAGGAAAGCAAGTGAAGCTGCAATGACTTTCTCTGACTGCAAACATGCATGAAGCCTCAATGATTCAGCAATGGAAACAAGAGCAGTAGTCTAGAAGAAGAACTACAGAAATCATGCAAATATGCACCTCTTTGTAGCCTATGTGTAATCTTTTTGCATAATCTGCAGCTACATGTTGTCTCTCTGTGCCACTAACAGCATCATGATGCTGAGCAAGAGCCAAAGCATCCCCTAGTTTATCAGTATTAGGCCCTCCGGTACTTCTTCCATAGAAGAATTCCAACTGTCTCGCAGCCTGAAAAGCGAGGTAACAAAGACAAAAGGCACTTAATCCAGTATCTTTGGGTAGTACAAGAGGTTTTAACTACTTGAAAGGAATTTGATAACTAACCAAGTAGTAACCACTCATCGCCCTGACGTAGCCTTTAAATGCTGGCCTACTCGTAAAGTAACCAGTCCAGTAAGCATTTGGATGATCTGCATACCTGAAAACCACATTCACTCATCCAGCATATCATGTAAAGCACTAAGCTTTGGGGTCAACCAAATTGTCATGAATGAACTTATGGGAAAAAGTCATTAGTCTTGAGTGGCCACGATTGACTTGCTGCATATTTTGCATCTGTATAGATTGAAGGGGTTGAATACAAAGCATTAACACGCCCATCCTGCAACACCCAGAATGAACAACAATAAAATTAAATAATGAACTGGAGCCACAAGATGGCATCACTGAAAATCATAAGAAGCATACCAAATTGACATAATGGATGAACTTGTCCATCTGTCTGAACCAAGAGTTCGCATACTGATATCTAAAATCTGTCCCCATCAGCCACATGATATGATTTGTCCTCGTTACATTAGCCTGCAGGAAAAAAAATACTACTGAAAACAATCTTTCTTCTGCTTCAACACAGAGATCAGGACAACAACATTAGATAAAATCAATATTCATGACAAAGAATTAACTAATCACTGTCCCCCGAGAGCTTACCTGTGCCACGGCAGCAGCGACAAAATCGTTTACTCGCTCTTGAACATTGTAGTTGAATAGTAAAATGTCATCCTTCAATTGAAAATCTCACATGAAAAGCATATTCAAGCAAACACATACGAGACAAAACATTAGAGTGCTGACCATCAATACCTGAATAGGTTCAGATACATCGTTTATTTCAAATACAAAACCATCTGGAGGGTCATAATGCCTGGGAAATATTCCAGTGAAAATCTGCATTTCAGTTTGACAACTTCGTAAAGAATATATACATCGCCAAGATGAGGCAATCCTTGAAAATATATGAAGAGTATTCTGAACTTCCTTCTTCACCTGGGCATTACAGAATGCAAAATTGGAAGAAAGTTTCTACCACTAACCTGTGAGGTCGAACCAAGTGACTTGGAACCACGCCATATCACCTCAAGAGTCTTATCAATTTTTCTTTTGGCTCTATCTTGGTAATCAATGCGAGCAAAGAAGAGAGAATCGAATCCTAACTGCAAACGAAATCATTGTAGCTTAACTCAGCTTACAGAAAAAGAGATCACAAAAACAGAAATTATATAAGCTTAAAGTTGGCAGCAGAGTAGAGAAGTTAAAAGAAATCCCCACATATTGCATGGCTGGTGATTACTCGAGTATATCAATTTCATTAATGAAGTGGAAACAGCCTTGAAATAACGTTTGAATATGTTAGCTTAGCAGAGGTACAGAAGTTTCTCAAACCTACAGAGAACCCACTTTCAATAGGTCTTCTTGTTGTTAAATTGATGAATGTAGGTTCCCACTTGTGAACAACTGCTACAATAAGATTATAGCACATATATATAAAGACAGTATGATGTTTCCGGTTAATGGGTTGACAAAAGAGACCCACATATCCACTCTACGACTTCAGGTAATGAAGGCGAAAAACAAAACTAAGATATCTAGAGACTAAACATAAAGCTCAAAATCATCGCGAAGTACCTCTGCTCCAACCAAGTATGCTTGAACAGCAGAATGTCCAAATGGGTCAATCTGCCAACCAACTCTAGGTATCTGACCAAATTCCTTTCTAATAAACTGATGACCCAAGGTTGTCTGATCAATTAGGTCAATATAATGTGGAGTCGCCTCATCGTGCATAGTCATCCCTCCATTTCTTCTCCGTAGCAACAGAAGGAAAAAAAAAATCCATCAACTGATGCAAGTAAGGAAAATAAATACAGTTCTCATCTATCTTATATCAGCAAAGTGAAATGTTCCCGTCTTTATAATTATCCCACACAGCTTCGTTCTTGCAGGAAAATGTTGTCATTTAATTCACAGCATTGCAATTTGCAAAGATATGTGGAAGAGACAGTACATGAACTCCAGTTGGCCCGAGTTTACCAACTCTTTGACTTTAGCCTTAAGTTTTGGGCTCTGCTGCCTCCACCACCTTTGAAAGAATGCCTAGTCAAAACCCAGTAACACCATGAAAATCGCAAAAGATCGTTCAATCAAAATTTACTGATAACTCGATAAAGATAGCAACATTTTGTACCTGGAAGAGTCGCAAATCTTACCATTTCAACATAGATGAACTTCCTGTTCTCATCTTCCAACAAAGCTGATATCACAGAATCCAATACGTTTTGCACACAAGCACCCTAAAAGAATATGGAAATGGTGACATATCATAACAAATAACAAACATCATAATTATTTAAAATAGTACTAACAAGATTGCTTTTCAAGGCAGTAAGCACAAAAAATTTTTGTTAGCCTTCTCATAATGAATTATGAAGAATTGAAGATACATGTTGAATTTGCTAAAAGGTATAAGCACAATCATTAGATTGCCTTCTAAACTCGTACTAATGTTGCGGCCAACATTAGAATACAAATTGATTCTCAAGCGAAAGTTAACCATTTTCATTTTCTTTCCCCCTTTTATGGGTTTATAAAGATGATCAAACTGACTTCGAAGTACTGCCAAGATGATATGATTGTTGATCAAGCAATGTTATAAGAAGCAAATAACGTTTTCAAGTGCTTATTTTAATCAGCTATAGAAAAGAACTCACAAGTTAAGTGCATCTTATTGTTCATATCTTACCTTGACTCACAACCCAATTTTTTCTAGGGGTTATAGTCATTTATAGGCACCTATAAACATTCATCACATGTTCCAACCACATTAAACACAGACATAGTGTGAATCAGACTTGTAACCATCACTGTCTCAGCTATCACGCCAAAAATCTCAGGAATGGATTCGCATAACAATCGCACATGAAATAACAAAGAACAACAAAAACAATCACAAACAACAAACACATATTGATCAAGCAAGCAAGCGAGTTAGAGAGTGATCAAACCCTAATCGAATTGTTCGATCCAACATAGTACTGATCAACGGTCTTCAACCAACCAACATCGTCATGCGAGTGAGGCACTAAGTGCACATTCAGCTTCCCCTCCACAACCCTCCACTTCGTATCGTACTCTATATACTCCGATCTCACACTCACCGAAACCACCACCAACAACAACAACAACTGAATCAAACACCACTCAGCCCCCGCCATGGTGATCGTCAAAACCCTAACCCTAGCATTCAAAGCATCGAAAAAAACTCGAAACTGAGAGTGAATATATAGAAAGAGAGAAATGATTGGAAAAGAGGAGATGATAAGGTCCCGGCGACGGCGACGGCGAGCGGTGGCTTGACGGAGAAGCGAAGGGGTGGATTTGCGTGGAGAGGAAGGTGGGTGACCACATGTGGGGCCCAGTGGGGTGGGGACTGGCGTGCTTGCTTTCTCGGCTTCTCAACTAACGGTCTGATTTGACGGTGTGAGGAAAGTTTCATGAGTTTTGTGACGAGTCACTAACGGTCACCTTCTCCGCGATCGTACAGTGTAGATTGCTTCCGTTATAGATAAATCAAGTAGGTTTGATTAGATAAGATTATTAAAAAATTAATTGATTTCATGAATTTTTATTAATTTATTATAATTTATATAATGAATAAATGAATAGGCATTTTGAATAAATAGAGAAAATAAAGATGAAAATTATAAACAATAAAGAGAAAAAAATAATAATGAAGAAGAAGATAATTTGATATAAGGTTGGGATACTCATAAAAAATTTGTTAATTCAAAAAACGTTGTAATTATGTGAAATGTTTAAATTTAAGAATGTGTCGTAATTTATCTACGATAGATGTGACGTAATTTATTTAGGACGGAGGAGTAAATTGCGTAGAGCCATAGACTCTAACGTCATGAAACAGTTTAACCATTTTGATTGTATGAACATGTATTTAGATAACTCAAGAGTTCGTGACACGTCTTTTTGAAGGCATGGGTAGTGAGTCCATTAATACGCGATGTTATTTTTCTGTTAGAGGAACTGGTTTTTTTATGGAATTCCGTTTAAAATACACACTCCTATATTGTTTGTGACACCACCGCAGCAAGAACGATGAACAACATGAATCCTTCGTCATCACAATAACTCGCCATCATGACACCACTATTAGCTTCCTAATTTTCACCCAAAATGAAAACAAACACCAGCCCCTAAAATATCAGAAGTTTCCACCAAAATCCACAACCGTAAACAAAGAGCAAGAAGCAGACCGCACACCCAACAAACCGAGCCAAAACTTATTCTCAAATTGTGTGACACATTTGGCAGGTGAAAGTTACAAAATATATAGCATACAATCACCAATTCTGCCAATGACTAAATAGGCGACGCATGACAAGCACCACGAGAAAGTCTTGGAGAATTTCTCTCCCCAAGATTATAACATGTAGAACATTAGAACAAATCTGGATCCAAATTTCATTGTTCAAAATAAATAAAAAACACATGGCGCCCATCTCAACCAATGAGCAACTTATTCTCTTCCAGGAAGCTGTATGTGGGTACCTCAAGATTGTAAGGTGCCGGACCCTTGCGAATTCTACCGGAGACATCGTAGTGAGACCCATGGCACGGGCAAAACCAGCCGCCAAAATCACCAGCATTGGGCAAAGGGATGCAACCAAGGTGAGTGCAGACACCGATCACAACTAGCCACTCTGGGTTCTTGACCCTTTCAGCATCCTGCTGCGGGTGACGAAGAGATGACACATCAACGCTGTTGGCGAGCTTGATGTCATTATCTGTTCGGCGTCTGATGAAGACTGGTTTCCCACGCCACTTCACCGTCACGGTGGAGCCTGGCTCAATGCTTGAAAGGTCAACCTCGATGGACGCAAGTGCGAGGACATCCTTGCTAGCTGACATGCTCAGCACGAACTTGAGGATGAGGAGGCGGACGAGGGAGGCATACACGAACCTACCACCTGTCAGAACAAAGTAAGCAAATGCCCTCTTGCTTGGATCTCCTGGAGGGAAGCGCTCGTGATTGTATTCGTCATAAACTATCTTTGAAGTGGGGTTCTTGATAACAGCCACAGTAGCTGGAGCACGAGTTAAGAAACTATCTTCATCCTTCGGAGCTAGGGAGTTCGACGCAAACCCTGAAAGGTGATCCACAAGCAGAAAAGAAGTTAACCTGCTCATAAATGAAGGTATCAAATAGAACGGCCTAAGTCACATTCTTCATGCATCACCATGCACGACAGGAATCCTCGTCAGAAATACCAACATTGGGGATAAATATTACTACTACAACATGTAAGATGGCATGGTCTAGCAAAGCATCCATATCATCAAGGGGAAAAAAAAAAAGGAAAGGAAAAAGAAGGAAAAGAGGAAAAAAAGAAAAGAAAAAATGACGGCATGGTTCTAGAGTGAAGATGAATTTTGTTAGCATAAAAATGCGTATCAAAGATTGGAACAAGTAACTTGGACTGACCAAGGACCAATGTTGAGGTGCAAGTTGAAATCGTCGTCATCTAGATTCTCGTTCAACTGAGTTGCATTCGACATTTTTTGCATTCTCGTTATCTTTTCTGGGTGAAAGCAATTAACGCTGCTTATAGATGTCTAACACCACTTTGGGGGATAAGTGAATGACCCTTCTTTTTCATTTTGATCTCCAGATGAGACGGGATAAAATACATGACAATCCACCCTAATCATCAATAAGATATTAAGCTAAAAAAAGAACATAAAGAATACAAAAGCTAAGTCAATTTTGCTGCGTGATCACTAATCACACGAATCATGCACCTATGCATCCTTCCCTATTTCTCGCCCTAAAGCTCTAGATAAAACCAACGAAGAGCAATGAAGTACCAACAAACTCACATCTAGAACCATTAATAAACTAGAATCACATTGTACTATCGCAGTACAAAGGGTATCTAGTAAACATAAAATGAGCCCCTCAAAATTTCAAAAGCTTGACTATGGACAGACACAGCAGTCACCTTAGTGCAGGAATCCCAAGTAACAGTAGCTGAAAGTTTTGAAAACGGTTGCGCCCAATGGCTTAGAAATTAACCAATGCTAAAATGATCCAATAAATTTCAAAAGGCAGTTTGCATCCAATTGATCCGATAAATCACCAGTTATTGCTTCCAAAAGAGAAGCAATATTGTCAGAAAATCACCAGGTATTGCTTCCCAAAAATGAGAAACAAATTCGTGGGAAAAAACTCCCTCAAAGCATCATATCGATGTTGTCATCGCATCATACCCGGATCATAACCAATCAATCATGAATGGAGAAATATTTAGCACACAGAGCATTCAGCTAACCACAAGGTAGATTCAAGCACCCATAGTCCAGGAAGAAACGATTCCCCAAAACAGATGAATGAACTATGAAGACATAATTTCTGAAGCGGACTTCTAGCCTTGTAAAATTAACGACCGATTTAGTTCCATAACCGAATGGGAGATCCGGACAATTTTACAAAAGAGTCTGCTTGGCTGAGTCAACTAGACATCAGGCCATGAAGTCGGACACAATTTAACATGAATCTACCACACCCATATATCTCTTCCTCCATTTCAAACCAACCTCTTCTTCCTATCATTCAGAAAGACTGAAAGACACAACAACAATTTCACAAAGTGCCAAGAATAGTATCCATCAATTAGCATGTTTTAGCCATCAATCCCAGATTTCACACCCGTGACATACCACCAAAATTCGCTCAATTGTTCAATTTACAAAGAATCTAAATCAAATTATTCGCGAGAATCTCCACCTCACAAATCACTAACACATCACAAAACACAAATTAAAGCAAAACATGATCGATTCTCCTATCCACCACAGAACGAATAAAAACGAAAACCTAAGACAGCCGAATCACAATAACAAACACCGATTCAAACCATAGAGATTATCCTCACCTCTGAAGGTCATATAGCGATTAAAAATGAGATCGGAATCGGAGAACGCGGTGGATCTGCGATCACCGCAGGCCGAATCATCGCCGGCGAAGGAGAAGCCCTTGGAGGCGGCGGCGGAGGATTGCCTCCATGAGGTGGTGGAGGAGAGAGAAGTGAGTCTCCGGGCGGCGAATCTCAGCATCGTCGACGATGCACGGAGAGGAAGGGCGTGTGGCGGAGGCAAGTTTTCGTTGCAATTGATGGAGTCGCGTGAGATTGGGAATACGATGATGAACTTTTCTGCTTTTTTTAAATTAGTTTTTAACATTTATCGTAGCATATTTGTTTTTTCTTTTTTAACACAACTTTAATGAAATTACTCCTCCGTCAAAGTTACCACGTTGTTGTTTAACATATATTCGAAGGAGTTTTTTTTTAACCAAAAAAAAAAATGTTTGAAGGAGTTCCAAAAAAATGTATTTTTTCGTCCTAAATTATCCATAACAATTGTATTATTTCTCCCTTCCATATATTTTATAATATCGATATATTTTATATTATTTTATATGTATGAATATAAATTTCGTTTTTATATTCAATCATGTCTAATCGTCCCGTAACATGTATTAGATTGAACTATGCAACTTACACAACCGATATTTCACGATAAATTTACAAAAAATTACGTTTGATCGCCGTTACACGTATGTCAAACTTTGCATCGATACGCGTTCAAAATCAAAATATTGCAAAATTAACGGGACGTAGGGAGTATTTATTATCATGCATTTTGATGTGTTATTATATATTAGTAAACGGTATGCTATGAATTTTACTTTGATCCAAAATTATAATTTGTAACTTATATTATATTTTTATGTTTCATGATGAATTTATAAAAAAAATCATTCGGTCATCCCACGATTCATTCATAACGTAACGTCATTAAATTTATCACTTATGTGGCCAAACTATCAGTAATATAACACGAAAACATTATAAAAAAATCATTTAATTATCTCATAATGCGAGTCAAAAATAACCTAAAAAAATACATACGCTTAAAATACTATAATTTTTGTTAGACGAAGGTAGAATTTTGAGTTTGACCTTACTTTACGTTAAAATTAATTATTGCATCATATTATTAGTTTGTTGTAAAATGAAAATTTATCAGTATATATTGATGGAGCATTTGATTATGAGAAAACAAAGCTCCACATTATTTTATTTATTTATTATTATTATTTTGATAAAGACATCAAAATTTTTTAATATGAAAATAGCAATTAATGGAGCTCTATTTCAATATTTTCATAATTTTAATGTCATTATCTAGAGTTTATACTATCTTCGTCTCATAATAAACACAAATATGCATATGTAAGCAATAAAATTATTCATGCTACGAATAGTTTGCGGGACGATCAAATATCGTTTTATGCAAAATTATCATGAAATATTAATGACACTTTAAGTTATTTATTTTAATCCTGATTGGTTGTGAAAGGATTCAGTCAAAAGAAAGGTATTGTTTTTGATGAAATCTTCTCTCCAATTGTTAAAATGTCTTCTATCAGAGGTGTGCTATGATTACCAGCCAACATGAATCTCAAGATCGAGCAACTTGATGTGAAGATAGCTTTCTTCCATGGTGACTTAGAGGAGGAGATATGCATAGAGCGGCCTGAAGGGTTTCACGTCGAAGGAAAGAAAAACCTCGTGTGCAGGTTGAAGAAGAGCCTGTATGGTTTGAAACAGACGACTCGGCAGTGGTACCGCAAGTTTGAGTTCTTTATGGTGGACAATGGGTACAAGAAGACGTTATCAGATTCTTGCGTCTTCATTCAGAGGTTCGTCCATAGTAACTCCATTATTCTATTGCTCTATGTTAATGATATGTTGATTGTCGGACTAGATACTAAAAAGATGTTGCTTTGAAGAAAGCTCTTAGCAAATCCTTTGCGATGAAAGATTTGGGTCCCGCTAGACATATCCTTGGAATGCAGATCTCCCGTGATAAAAAGAATAGGAAGTTATGACTATCGCAGGAATGATACATTGAGAAGGTATTGAAAATGTTCAATAGGAACAAGTCCAAACAAATTAACACTCCATTTATAGGTCATTTCAAATTATCAATGAAACAGTGTCCAGTCACATTTTTTGTTCAATCATTCCAAACCTACTAAAACATCTTAGATCGAATCAATCCATTCCACGCCGACCTCACCCTTGTTCAAACGGAACAAAGCACACCAGGAATCAAGTAGAAAAAAAGAATCAACTTTGAACTGCCCAAAAAGCAGGTCAATTCAATGACCATTAATGCAAACACTATGAATTCAAAGAACAAGAAACCCTAAAACAATTACTAATCTAATTTCAAAAGCACCACAGCCCACCTCCAATTGAGCGAAACCCATCACAAAACACCATCAGTGATCAAAATCTACATAATTTAGAAGTGCCCATGTGATAAATCAAGAATACAACAAAACCCTAAACACAAATTCGGCCATTTAACCCTACCCAACTTATCCAGCAAAAATCGAAACCCTAAATCAAAACCCGATGAATCCCAACACAAGAAGAGCGAAAGATCGCGAAAGATCGAAAGAGAGCCGACCAGAAAAGCCCAGTGATCGATCTCTTCATTTTCTTTCCCACCCTTGACAAGATCCAACTTCATCTTCAATTCTCTCTTTCAGCTTCGACTTCAACCCCGAATCAATCATCAAATCCTTTCCATTTAGTCTTCCAAATCCACACCGCGAAAATCCGAAGGGATTCGATTATTGTGAATCGTTTCAAGCATACATTTTTTTGATTACTAGGTTTGGTTTTGGGACCAAGAACACACAAGGGTCTGGTCTGTGTGTGCTGGGTTGTGAGATGAAGAATGGGGTTTGGTTGATGGAAGGGAATATGGACCGTCGGATGTGGACACGTGGAGGGTTGGATGGTGGTTGAGATTAGTTGACCGTTGCAATTTCAAACTTCATATTGCGTGCGTGTGATTAGGTTGAAATGAGTGTGTATTTGTAATGACTTGCCGGGCGATAAAATATTTTTAAAAAAACTTATCGTGGAACTAGTTTATGTTATTTATTTTAAGAAAAATTTACTCAAAAATATGAAAATTTTTATAAAAAAACGAAAACATACACGCGAAAAAATTATTTCAAAAACATAATATAATTTAGAGACATCATGTTTTTTTTCTAAGGAATTGAACAAATTAATCCAAGGAATACCTTAAAAAAATACGTGTGTCTCAAGGTAATTTTTTTTTCATATCAAATTTTTATACTCGTGTGAGAATGAAATCAGCATAAAAAATATATCAAGGAAGCGCTTTAGGGACGTGCTTTTAAAAAGTTTACGCATGAAAGAACATTATTATCGAGTTCAAAATATTAGTTTTACTTCAACACATTGTAAATTAATTATCATAAGAAACCCTGAGTTCAAAATATTACATATTGTTCATGATGGTATGCTCTAAATACTTATTCGATCCATCTAACAATTCAGGACTCAACCTGAACATAAGAACAAAGAACTCCTTCTCATTCAAACATCCATCGCCATCCGTATCGCCTTCTCTAACCATCTCCTTAAGTTCATCGTCGCCCATCTCATCTAATCCCATCAACACGGCATTCCTTTTCAGACTTTCGAACGTGATCACACCTTTGTTCCGATCCATCAACATTTCAAAACCCTTTGACAGCTCGTCCATGAATCCTTCCGTCCCTAGGTTCTGCACCATCGTGGGGAAACCATCCTTGAACACGAGCTTATTATCTTGACGATCCGCTCTCTTCCTCAAGCTGCTCATGATCGGACCCGAAAGATATAGTTACTGTGTAACCAATATGATGAATGAAAGCAATGTTGGATGTGTGTGAGTTGAAGTTATGTATCATTTGAGAGGTGGATATATAGTGATGAGAAGAGGCGTTGAAGGGAAATGGGCAATTCTTCAAAAATCACAATCACCGAATCCCACTCATTCAACGTCCCTTCAAACCCAATTGTCTTGTCACTCCGAAATTCTTCAAGGATGATTTTGGCCTCATGACTATCCCACTCGAGCGATTCCCACCATTCTCTGCTTGCTCTGATCTCCCGAAGACGAGGTGGAGCACACAGCAGACTGTCACTGTTTGAAGGCAGAGACAGAGGCAACTTCTTCAGCTTCGGACACCCATCTACTTTAATATATTCAATGGAAGCTGAGCTCAATACCCCCACACGATGGCTGCAGATGCGCTTCAACTCAGGTAGACGCCGTAGATCTAGCCACTTTAAGTTGGGAAAATATTGGGGAAGATGATGCTCTTGCTGGGCTATGCCTCTGTCTCCAGCTGCTTCCATGATGTCTGCATTGTCATCACCCTCCTCCCAAGCTCCAATCACCTCTTCCAATCCTTTGCAATCCTGAATCCAAAGCACCTCTAGATTTTGAAAATGATCTCTTGCCATTAAGGGGGTGAATAGCTTCTTCAACATTCCACCACAGCAATATATGACCAACTGCCTGAGATACTGAAGGGAGCCGGGTGGTGGGGGTAGGACTCCTCCTTTTACCAGTCCCTTGAAATCATCCAACCCCAACAGCATCAGTCTCTCAAGCTTTGGAAACGGCGAGGATAAGGATGATGCTTCAGACCACACAAACTCCATCTTCTCACAGCGTTCTATGGTAATCGCTTTGGTTTCTCCGACAAAACCTTGGACACATGGTAGCATGTCCATTGACCTTGTCATTCCAAAATCACAATGACCGAATGCGACTCCTTCAACGTCCCTTGGAAGCATGGTCAGCTCTTCAGATCTCCACCCATACAACACCACCGATTTGGAGACAGTCACCACAAAAATAGTATTAGACCCGCTCAATGCCACTCGAAACGCATACTGATTCAGCTGCAAATGATGATGAGAGTCAACATAACGACAAAAATCGTCCATCTCAGTGAACACACATCCATCCAACCTCTCCAAATAAGCTAGTTGCGTCAAGTCCACTCCCTTGATGCTTTCAAAACCTAAATCAAGTCTGAGTTCCTGCAACCGAGAGAGAGTGGCCATTATACCACTTAAAGGAGCACTACCTCCCCAATCAAGCACTTTCAAGCTCGTCAGCCCTTCCATTCCTTCAGGCAAAGCACACAAACGAGAACAACCACACAGGTCCAGCTCCCTCAGTTTCCGCAGCTTTGCCAAGGATGGCACATATTCTAATTTCTTACATCCATTGAGCAGTAATGCCATGAGATTCTCCAAATCAGAAACACTATCTGGAAGTTCCTTTACCTCGGTATGGCTTAAATCGAGAACATTTAGGCTCTTCATTAGCAAAAAGAAATCATGCGATACATGTGCAATCGGATTCTCTTGCAGCAACAAGGTTCTAAGGTTGGAGCAATTTGGTGGCACTACCGGTGATACTGCTCTAATTTCACAGCCTATCATGGAAACCTTTGTCAAATCCTCCATCCATCCTACTTCACGAAGTGCCCTATCTTGTTGGTACTTGACTGCTTTCCTCAAATACCCATGATATTCTCTTCCGACTTTCACGGCCATCTCCCTCACCAAATCGTGCATCTTCACCCTTCTCCCATCCTGAGCTACAGGTTCCAATAAGCATGCATTCAGAAGCTTATTCAGCACAACACACCCTTTGTCTATTTGCTCTTGCCGACTCTCCATACCCTCTAGAAGCCCCTCTGCAATCCAAGCTTCTACAAGAATAGCCTCCACCTCAAACAACCTCAAGCCGCGTTTACCTTTTTTAAAGAACTCATAGTCCTCTGGATACAAGGCACAGTACAGAAAACATTCCTGCAGTAGAATATCATTCAGCCGATCAAAACTTAGCTTCAATGATGGAAAGACTTCGTTTTCCATGCCATGGTGACATCGCGTTGACTCTGTCAATTCGGCCAGAGCATTCCTCCACTCATGAATATCATCCACTCCCCTCATGCTTGCTGCTACGACTTTGATACCGAGAGGTAACCCGCCACACTTTTTTGAGATCAAACTTGCTGTATCTTTTCCTTTTTGTGAAAGGATGTCATAGGTACCACCAAGAGTTTCCCTGAACAACTC
The DNA here is from genome assembly GCA_035668315.1 of Drosera spatulata. Taxonomy (NCBI): domain Eukaryota; kingdom Viridiplantae; phylum Streptophyta; class Magnoliopsida; order Caryophyllales; family Droseraceae; genus Drosera; species Drosera spatulata. The sequence continues at coordinate 854 of JAOVYX010022163.1, read as the reverse complement.
CCAGGATTCTTCCTCTGACAAGCACCCGACTTTTACAACCGATTTGCATTCCATCCGCAAACATACATCACGAAAGCGTGTAGTAAGAAGCAACTGAAACTCATCTGGGATGCCCACCTCTTCCAACACGATATCCCTCCAGACATCATCGAGAATAAGCACTGAGCTCTTTCTCTCTGATAGTTCTTTACGCAAGCCTCCCGCTCTTTTTTTCAGGTCTTTTACCTTTAAGATGTATTTGCAATCAATAGCTTCCGCAATTTTGGATTGCAAATCAAACACAGCAGCTTCATTCGATACAGTCACCCAATATACATTTCCTGCAGAGCTCTTCGGTTTTTTTTTTAGCTCGTCATGGATGTGTGTGGCTAAAGTTGTTTTGCCAACACCGCCTACACCATACACCCCAATTCTGCAGACACCAGTATCTAACCATGTTAGAATCTGTCTCAAAATTTCCACAGATTGGTTACCCATCAACTTCGAGTCAGCCAAAGAAACAAAAGTACTTGCATCGTGATTAACAGTGTGCCCATGGGGAACATCTCCCATCTCCATAATCTTTCTGAGATCTTCCCTTAGTTGATCAATTTGGTCTAGGATCGTGTTTGTGCTTGATGATATCCCATCTTCTACTCCTTTTACAATTCGTCGCAGTTCGTCTCTAATTTCCTGAACCTTAGATAGCCAATCTTCCACTTCTTTCTCGTGTTGATCTTCAGGCCGAAGCTCTCTTTCCCCTGCCTGTTGTATAACATCATCAACTCGTGAAATTAATGACTTTGCCTCCCTAGTCACATCTCGGAGCACAGCAGCTTTCCGATGAGAAAGAAATGCTGGTGGTGTAAACATTG
>JAOVYX010022162.1:0-14929 GCA_035668315.1 Drosera spatulata | reverse complement strand
AAGCAACTCATGGCATCCCTAAAACGACCAAGGCGCACATATGCGGCTATCATCGAATTCCAAGTATAGGCATCCTTTGATGGCATTTGACAAAAAATGTCACGCGCAGAGGACAGGTCTCCAAGAAGGGCATAAAGGTTAACCAGCTTGGTGCTGATGAAAACGGTTTGAGCTTTTCCGGAGACGACCAAAAGAGTATGGAGCTTCTTAAGAGTCCGCACATCTGAACAAGAATTGAATTTAACATCAAAATCAATCTCCTTGTTAGTACCGGGGATGATATCCTGTTGTAAACTTTGTAAACAGACTGCAGTCGCTGAGGCGGAGAAACGCTTAGCAGAAGCAAATGACCCATTTCTTTCAAAACAACTGTACAAACATTTTGGTACCAACCTGACATTCAATTAAGCGAACTAAGAGTGAAAACAATGCTGCCAAGCTTCAGTCACTTTTATAGAATAACCAGTCAGCTGAAATGACATAAGGAGTAAAACGGGATCGCCTACCTGATCATACAAACACTTCCAGTCCAATATATTGACAGTCAAAGCCCACCAGGAAATTTTGAACACAAGTAGAATGAACCAGCAACAAATAACTGAAACCGAAATTTCAAAGCGATGAATAGAAGCTCTCACAAGCAACAACCTTTTTGACCTGCAATGCAACAAACCAGAACAGTGTTAGCGCATCATCTCTACATGCTTTACATCACAAGATTACTAAACCCATAAACTTCTGGTCACTCGTGTGATGAACAAAAACAATTGGCAATGTTCCTACGTCAAGTGCAATGGTACCAAACTTTCCTGATTCGAAGTTTTGATTTCAATAAAGGAATCAACATTAGTTTCACAAAAATATCAGCTGTTATACAACACTAGTAATGATCACTCGATAAAACAAGTAAAAAACAAGACAAAAATACCTTCGACAGTAGAATTATACAGAAATTACAGAAGTTCATAGAGTATGCATAGAAAAATGCCAATATTCAACATGATCAAAGTTAGTTGTCATACCAGAAACTACGAGAAAATCTGACAAAATTATTTTATAGTTGAATTAAACAGAAAATGCGTAAGATTTTAACATACACTATGGTGTAGCACTCGCATTAGATTATGTAAAATACAGATTATGTAAAAGGAAAAAAAAGTAGTGAAATTAGAAAAAGTCAGAATCCCCCTCCCAAAAAAAAGTGTGTCGAAACATGTGCAATTGAGATAGAGATAGTCATCAAAGTTTCTGTATTACTATAGTATTCTATATTTTTACAACTCAATTTAGTATAACACTATCCATAATGAAAAGTGAAAATCAAAGTGAAAATAGAGACTTCACAGTAGAGATTCTCATGCGAATGCTCTAATATGTGAATAAAACCGACTTGTGCCGCAATATACTCACTAACTTATACAACACCTAAACATCAACCCTAAACCCTAAAGCCTGACCCTTATACCCTGAATCTTCTTCTGCCCATCACACATCCCGCCACCGCAACCACCCCAAAACTCATCGTCCCTTGCCACAGCCGGCCAATCACATCACCACCACCACCCCATTTGGAAAAAAGGACGAGAAGGAGTCTGCTAATCGAGTCGCCTAAACCCTAATCCGTCAAGCAACCAAACTCGAAATACAAAACGAAAGGGATCAATCGAAGACAAACCCATGTCGGAAAGCTCGCGAACGAGTGAAAGATCAAAACTTTTATTCGAAGATTGAAAGTTGGAGAGAAGTTCGGAGACATACCAGTGTGCCGCCGGCTAAATAGATTGTTGATGCGCTTTTGAGTATATGCCGGAAAAAGGATTGTTTAATGACACTGTGTGACTGTGCGATATTATTTGGTTTTATTATTCAAAATTATCAAAATCAAATTAATAATAAAAACAAAAAATAATAATAAAAATAAAAAAATAATAATAACAACAGAAAATCATTTTTCATAATAAAATGATTATTTGTACAGAGAAAGGATATTTATATTATATTTTGATAAAGTAAAAAATCGTAACTGAACAATCATTAGTTTTAATTTTTTATTTTCTATTTCTGTTTCATTTGTTTTAGGAATAACAATCAGAAACAAACGCTTTGATTTCATATGAGTATTGTTTGTTTCGAGAATAATGATGACGAGAAACACAAGCAAAATGTTTGTTTCGAGGTCGGAAGCAGCCACGACGACGGACAGTGCTGACGGTTGTACTAATTGCGACAGTTAAATTTAGGATGTGAATGATTATTGTAAGTTGTAATCTATTATGATAAATTTGTTTTCTTATTTTAATTGAGGAAAAATAAATCATAGTTTAAATATAACTAATCGGATAGTTACGTGTTATGAAATTAATGATCTATTAAAAGCACAATGGAGAAATTAGTATAAGAATGAGATGCAAAGCAAATAACATAGAACAACATTGTATTACTCCTTTCTCATGGATACATGATACATGTGTACATTGGCATATTGTTAAATCTCATAAGCTTACAAGGATGCATATTTATAGGCTCTAAGAATTAGGAGCTACATATATGAATTGAATATAAGAAGGTGAATGGTGAGGATTACAAGAGTAAATAAGGGAATTGCAAAAGTCGTATATCATAATCCCTTGAGTTAATATATGAGAGTTTATGATAGAGAATGTGAACCATCCATCATATTACTCCATGATTCATGACATTCCCCTTGGATGTTCATCCTACAAAATACACATATGATCCGTCTTATTAAAAACCTTGTCAAGAAAACCCAACGATATAAAACTTGACTAAAAGAAAAAAAGTATATTCCCCCCGAAATGACCAATACAGAAACTTCATTATGTATAGCAATGTAGAGTTTTCTTGGATCTCGAGGAGATTACATCCTTCAATCTTGTCAAGATTACATTCTTGATCATGTTAGGACTTCAATCATCTTCGTGTGCAATTTGGACCAATTTTGTGCGGATCTCATAATTTCTTCACATCCCTTGTACCTTAGGTCATCCCATTAGATATTGTTACATATGCTCATGTCTCGTTAAAAACCTTAACCAAAAATCCTATGGGAAAAACTGATTTGAGGAAAAGAGTGCATGGCATATGCTACTAACTATTGCATTAGCTGCCTCGTTAAAATCTTTCATCAGGAAACACCCTTAAGGGACAAAAACCTCGACAAAGGAAAAAAAGTACAGCTCATCAAACTTTAACAGAGTTGCTCCCCATGATAAAGATAATCTTATATCAATCTCAAATATAAAAATAAATAGAAACCTCATAAATAAGAGTTCATGATTGTCATTAGAGCAATGAGAAGGACTTTCATTTCAACTTTATCACGATGTAATGTGTTATGTATTATTCTTGTGAAACATACTATCAATCATTAATGTTCATCACACTTGTGCAATACAATCCAATTCACTACAAAAATCCAGGCCATTTGCGACAGTCATTTCAGTCGTAAATTTCGTCACAAACAGTGTTTAGCGACGGACTTGCGACTGAAAGTGACTGTCGTAAAAAACCTAGTCACTAATTGATTTAGCGATGGATGATTCAAAATTCGTCGTAGATTAACGGCGGATCTGTCGTAAATTAGAGATTGTAGGGAAGTTTGTCGCAACTTCTATTTCCATAAGCTTTGCGACGGAAAGAATGTGCAGTCATAAAATAGCGACGGAAGCTGTCGCTAATTTGCAACAGAAACCTTTCTTCCGTCGGAAATTCTTATTCCTGGAATGGATTTGTTTGCAATGAAATCCATCGCAAATTAGCGACGAAATTGTATTTGTTCGTCGCAAAATCGGTTTTCGAAAAAAAAAAAAAAAAAAAAAAGAAGAAGAAGCTGAATTCGAGCCTCGCCTGCTGTACACAAACAACCATACACCCAAAATACATTTTTAGGGTGTGAAACCAACATCAAACACCAACCATACATGCAAATTATATATCATAATTTCAATTAAATAAGTTATATATATTATCATCCAAATAACTAAAACATCCAACAAAAAGTACCAAACATCCAAGTTTAGAACACATGAGTCTGTTCGGACGCGTCGGAAAGGGACGATGGATCCCCAGGCGGGTGAGGAGGTCGATCAAGCGGATTGTTACCGCACTGATACTGCTGTGAAAGCTACTGGACCAATTGTACCAGCTCATCAATGCGTGCTGTCAACACTGCATTGTTCTCCTGCAATTCCGTGAATTTACGTGGATCGAACGAGAAAGACCCCTTTCTACTCGAGGACAGTGTGTCCTTCGAGTAGAATATGGAGCTGGCGGACCCAAGACCATAGACTCGCCCTTTCTTGCACCCAGTCGTCTGAAGGTACGCCTGGCTCTACGTGTCGCTGATCTCCTCCTCGGTCGGCTCTATACAGGGCTGCGTCTCCGCAAACAGTCGATCCATGAGCTCCTTCTCTAGTACGGAATACTAGACCTTAAAAAAAAAACAAAAATATAACTCGGATACTTGCTATTTGATTGAAAACAATAATTCAATTAGTTATTAACAAAAAATAAAAATAAAAATTCGGAGCTACAATCTTTGAAAAAACAGTAAACTTACCGCTATCTTCTTCGTTCTCTCGTCACACCACACCACCTCGTTAGGCTCGTCGCCCTACTTGGTGTTTGTCTTTTCAAACACCTAATCTTCCTTGGTTTTCTCTTCAACTCCTTTTCTTACAAACAAACAATCAATAAGATACCACAGAGTGAGCATTCATTCCAATCGGCGATAAAATTAAAGAAATAACTTTGTACACAATTGAATTTGCCTAATTAAATAAGTTACTTACTATTTTCAAGGCGACGCTGACCGTAGACATCGATCCCAGCGAATACTTCGTATCTGCTTTGTTCCTGTTCCCTTGAGCACGCTGAGATCGGTCTTGAAACTGTTTCGACTTCCACAACACCTTAAGACCCTCCTCTGCCTCGTTATCGCATCAAAGGACCTTCTTTCCCTTTTGTACAGCTTGTTTCAATTTGTGCACGCTGTTACAAACCCGATCGATCACCTTTGCCCTCCATATGGCCATGACGAGATCAATGTGCTCTTTCTTCCAACGGTACAACTCCTGTAACTCCAAAGATAAAATTAAGAAACGATTATGGTTGTTGACGACAATTAGAACTATATAAAAACTGAATAAATAGATGTAAATTTTATAGTTTTAGATCTTACCCTGATACCCCTACATCTTATCCCTCGTCCATTTAGGGATGTCTGTCCTGCATGTCCAGGGGCCAGCATAACAACTCTCGAACGACTCCGCGACATGGGATACCATAGAGTGATCGTGAAACCTAAAAAATCATAAGGAACCGAGCATCATATATTTGAGAGAAATTGAATTTTAAAGTAAACATAAAAATATTATTAAAGGTTAAATGAAAAAAATAAAAAAAATACCAAAGATCACCATCGGGGTCCAATGTAAGCCCTAGATGATATCCACCAGCATACTCTTCATCAGTCCCAACTGCTGATGGGGATGATGAGCTATAAGGAGAAGCCACCGGTGGTGGAGCAGATGATGAAGGAATTGTGGAGGAGCTGGTAGAGTAGACGATCGACGAGCAACCCCTCCTCTAGGAATAGGCTCCTGTATGGTGATGGTCCCTCCATCGCGCGACACTCGTTGATAGGTAGGCATAGGAATCGGCTCCTCTGTATAAACATCCTCCATCTCCTCATCGAGTCTGATATCATGAAAATCATCCCTACCTCTCCCATGGCGTAGTCTGCTTGGGGGATGAATCATCGATCTCTTATCTATATTTTTTTTTAAAGAATATTGTTGAATATTTCATAAATTTGCATATCTTTGACATCTAAAAGATGAACAAAAAATCAAAGAAAGGGAATAAAGCTTATTAAATTTACCTGCAACCCTCTATGAATAATCAGAATCGCTCCTACCCCTCCCAGAATCTTGTCATGACATCTATAAGTGAAAAATAAAACAAATAGAAACTTATATTAAACACATTGAGAACATAGAATGAAAGACTTATATAGAAAGACAAAAAGAAACCCGAGCTACAATATGTATAGGTTTTTATTATATATATAAATGTTATAGGTGTAGGTCTATACTCTAATCATTTTCATCGTCATCGTCATCGTCATCGTCGTCGTCATCGTCATTCTCATCGTCATCGTCATCCTCTTTCATGTCCTCGTCGTCCTTATTATCTTCCTCTTCCTCATCATATTCATCGTTTTCTTCCTCGAGGTCATCGTCATCAGAGACAAGTGAGACACTTGTATGAGAAGTGTCTTCTTGAAAAGCTTCATCTTCGATGGGGACATCAATCATTCCTTTTGTCTTCATCCTAAATACCGTCCACCAATGATCTCGAGTCTTGGTGAGGATAGGATAGGGAGCGTAGCATACTTGAATAGCTTGATTTGCCATTATGAAAGGATCATAGCCCCTTCGATACTTCTTCGTCCTGTCAATCTCAACCAGCTTGTATTTGTTGTGTACATTGAGACCTCTGTCGGAGTCAAACCAATCACAATTGAAAAGAATCGTTCTATACGAGCGTTCGGTCCCCACATACTGTAACTCCACGATATCTCTCAAAATCTCATAATAATCAACTCCATCGTCTTCAACACATACTCCATAGTTCATAGTGGCTTTCCTTGAGCCATAGTCGTATATGTCAAACAAAAATCCGTTGGTGTAGTATTGCGAATACTTGTATACTTGAAGAGCTGGTCGTGTACCAAGGCTATAAACCAAGTCATCAACAAGATTTTTAAGGACCTGCATTCGAAAGGAATGGAGATGACGAGAATTTCAATTGTAGAAGGAACACTAATTAATTAAATACGATTCAAAACTCATTCTACTTACAAAGTTTTGAAGCCACGAAGGTCACAAATCTCCAAATCTGCTCCAAACTTCTTGGACGGATCTTGAACGCCGCGTTCTCAATATTTCTGACTCGAATAATCTATGATTTACAACACTTGAAATATGAGATAAAATTTACTAAATTATTTAGTAAAATTACAGTTGGTTTCCATAACTCTCAAAAGGAGCAATTTGCTCACAATTCCGTAGAACAAATCTATGAGCGGCTTTTTGATCTTGCTTAGCTAACGTATCCTCCCTTCCTTGTGGCATATCCCCCATGCTTGTGAAACACACTTGGCAGATTAGGATCATCAGGCTCATTTGAAGCACCACAGTTGCGCGGGGGATTTCGAGCCTTTGTGTCCACCTTTTTCCCAACATAATGATGGCCAAAATTGTTCTGCTCCTCCATATGATATGCCTCATAATTGGAGCCCTCGACATATGCCTTGTTATCAATTTTACCTTTCAAGCGAAACAAAAACCTGAAAAGAGATATCATTTATAATTTGAATTCCTCTTAAACTACCATTAGTTAAGAAAACCTCTACTAGAGGAAAATTTACTTTATACTACTTAATTAGATATATCTTTCGAAAGGATATATCCACCTACAATTTTTGCCTCATGTGGAAGGTGCAAAGGTAAGTGCCCCATGGAATTGAAAAAAGCTGGAGGAAACAACCTCTTCAACTTGCATAGAATCTCTTGGATCTGCATCTCTAATCTCTCCATGTCCTCGGGACTTATACTATTATAACACAGACCTCTAAGGAACATGCTCAACTCGGTGAAGGTGTTCCACACATGATGCTGCAACAATTCCTTGAAAGCTACTGGAAGCAACCTTTGCATGAAAACATGACAATTATGACTTTTGAGACCCTTTAAACACCATTCCTTGTCACGAACACAGTGTCTCAAATTGGATGCATATCCATCAGAAAACTTCAGCATTCTGATCCATTCACAAAACACTCTTCGCACCTCCTTCTTTAACACATAAGGAGCCTCGGGCATAACCGTTTTCTCAATGCCTCGCGTATTTTTCAAGCTTCTTAACACCAGCTTCGGACGCTTACAGTACAATTTGAGATCTTTTTTAGCCGCCACTGTGTCTTTGGTCTTTTCTTTTATATCCATGATGGTGTAAAACAGATTGTCAAACACATTCTTCTCAACGTGCATGACATCAAGATTATGCCTAATTAGCAACTTATGCCAATATGGAACACATCTCCATAGTTGGAACACATCTTCAAGTTCTCTGTATCCTTCCAAAACAACATACAACAATTGGGGCATACGTTTATCTTCTTAATAGGAAGACGGATGCCTCTCATCAGTTGATTAGTGGAGTACAATGTGTCTGTTATCACATTGTCTTCCAGATAAATATCTTTCAACAATGACGCACTGACATCAGTCGCCCAGTGCGGTATGTTGTACTCACACTTGATGTTCTACAACCTGAAAGCAGTCTCAAATTGAGACACTCTGCAACTAGGATACAAGGGCTCCTTAGCACCACTCAACATATCAAAGAAAGGCTTGGACGTAGGCGGCAGACTGTCATCAAAATCCTTCATCGTCTCGTGATCTAGAACCTTGGAAAAACCAGGCCCAAACCCATCCATAACCATATCCTCATACGGATTTGAGCGCCTCGTTATTGAGGCTTTCCCTTGCTCAGCCTCACCTTGTTGTGTCTATATCCAGTAGTTGGACACAAACTCCTGCTCATACAAGTGCATTATCGCTTCATCCATCGTTTGATATATCCTATAATGGCACTTGACACAAGGGTAGCTCAAATGTCCGGGATAATTGAAAATCTGGTTTTCAAGGGTGAAGTTCACAATTTTTTTGACATTTCTAGCATACACTGTGTTCAAATACCCATCGACAAGCCGTTCATACATTCATGATCTATCATAAAACCATGACAAATCCGATCCCATCTTTCTGCCCATTAAAACATGATCCATATCAAATACATTAATAAAAAATCGCTACATGAACTAAATTTTAGTTCTATAGCAAATAATTCCTCACTTTCACTAAAGTTAAACAAAATAGCTAAAAAATTTTATTTTGTTTCACATAATATCAAGAACTTAAACTAGCTACACAATATTCATTAAGATTAAAAAAAACTACCTACAAACAAAAAAAAATCATACATATATAACTTAAAATTGTCATTTCATTCATCATTTAACAAGTTTCAATACAATTAAGTTTAATTCGACACTTAACACTATAAAACTCTACACTAAAAAAATTACAATAACAAATAAATCAACCCATCACTCCAATCTCTCCAAAGCAACCCAAGCATCCATTAAAGATTTGACCATACATCCAAACAACTCAATCATCCAAACCATCCGACAATCCGTCCAAACAACCCTATTATTCAAACAACCTCCGACAATGTATCCAAACAACCCAATCATCAATATAACGAGCACACAAATCATCAATATTTTAGCACACCCTAATCCATAATTACAACACACGCTAATCCATTATTCCACCTTTAGTGTTTCGCATCTACCTATAAAATAATGTCAAGCTCCAAGTCATCGATCTTAATCACCAAAACAATATATACTTTCACAAGTTCAACACAATCAACGCAATCATCAATCAACCATCCCGGACAGAGACATACTCTCGATCCCTACAAATCAACTTTAATAATCAAACCAACCTCCCAATAAATCATAATCAACAACCCAAAAATCAACCTAATAACAAATCAAACCAACAACCCAAAAAATAATATAAAAAATAGAATTTTCGAGTTTAGAAAGTACTATGTGCAAGTGACGGTACGATGACGAGGGATGACAATGGTGACATGGGCTGTTGGTGAGAGCCGGCTTCGATGGTCAAGCGGCGACGACAACGAGACTCCGAGGTGGTGATGGCCGACTCCGGTGGCGACAGGGTGGTGGGGCGATTATGGAAGGGGAGAAGAAGAGGACAAGGGGAAGGGGGAAGGCTGCTATGGCAGAGGATGGGGAAGGGTGCGAGGTGGTGCAGCGGCTATGGTGGGGGATGAGGTGGTGGTGGAGGACGGCGGTGGAGGTGGGAGATGGTGGTGGTGGTGGGACACGGCGGCAGCATATGATATGAAAAGAGAAGGACAAATGGGGATATCGAATGAGTTGTCTGAATTTAGGTTTTGAGGTTTGCGATAGATTTATTTTATTCGTCGCAAATTTGCGACAGCAAAGGCTTATTCGTAGCTGATTTGCGACGATAAATTTTATTCCATCGAAAAATATATTTTACGACGAACTTTGGTATATCTGTCGCTAATTAGCGACAATGTAAGAACCATTCCGTCGCTAATACAATGTTTTCTTGTAGTGATTGTGTGCTTCAATTGGGACATCATAAACGAAAGATGCTCGAACTTCAGGTTTGGACATTCTTAATCTAAACAAACTTTTTTGCGATTCCTCATTTAGGAATAACGAGGTTTCATAATGCTCTCTTGTATATCCAAATAATTTGGATCATTATTCATCATATGAGGATCTCAAATGACTGATACACAGTCATAACATCTATTTAGAAAACTTTCATTTTTACTGTCATTCTAATATAATAACGAAATATTGTACTATCAACAAGAAAAACCGTAATATCATATTCAATTCCAAACCTCTGCAAAAACCCATATGCATCTAGCTTCGGTCTATATAAAACCACCTCATTATGATGTGTTTTTCCACAAACACCTATATCTGAACAGGATATAGTATCTTGATATTCGAACAATAGGTCTGAAAACACCGAAGTCCCGCATAAAGGATATTCTCGCAGCCATAAGCAGTAGAAAAAACCTAAGCATTGGCCAAAGTGCCTCGCTTATCAGTTCTATAAATCCATTCCTTTCTTGTTTTCATCGCTTATCAGTATTTTTTTTTGTTATCGGACATTTGCTCTGTGGATTGTTATGATCCCCTACTTAATTACAGTTTTCACTGATTAGTCAAAAAGGAGGTGGGCGTACACAAGGATACAGCCTTTGGAACAAACTTCATTGTGTAGTTACAGGAATAATGAATTAGTCTCTTTTATGAGCACAATGTTCATTAGTATACTTTTATTTACTCTACCATCATGATAATTAATCTCATAAAGTTTTTTAAGATTATGGAGCTCAATAAGGTGCAATGATCATATATAGCGAGGCAATTAATTATAAAAAGAGTTAGGTTTTGGATCATCCATAAGTCGGATCAAAGGGGCTTTTGTTTAACAAGATTTCAATTTGGACATTATGAAATAAAACTAATCAAGAGATCAAGACCAGATCCCACACATCGCGTGGGTTTGATACTAGTTCTCTCAGAAATGGCTAGCTTGGTTTTCTTAGTGTACTGTGACTTTTAATTTATATACTTCACCTTATTATGTTTACTATCCTTTTGTTCTGTCTTATACTGCATTATGTAATTAATGTCTAACAAGTTGTTAGTGTATATTGCATTGTGTAATAAGCGTCTAACAGGTTGTTAGTTGTATACGGCATCTTGGTTTAGTCCTATACTATCAAACTTCATTGGTCGACCTATTATATGGAATAGTTTGTGTCTCATGAAGATAAAATATGAACAATAGTATCAAAGTTAATGTTCATAAAGATAATCAACGTTAATGTGAAGTTACAAAGTAGTTTCATGCAGTTACATGGACAATAGAACCAAAGTAGTTTAATTAACTTACATGTATTTACACGAACTTACATGAACTTACATGATAAATTGATCTTGATTCAAAACTTACATGAGGTTACTTCATCCTATGAGAAATTGATTATGACTAAAACTTACATGGATAATTGCCAAATATTTTAGTCTCATGAACTTACCAAATAATATCAACAAATGGGAAGTGATTCTGTTACTTTACTTTATGACAATTTGATCTTGTTACTTTACTTATATGAAAAGTTCGCATTAACCTACCAACAAATGTGAGGTTGATGTGCTACTTCAGTTTATATCTTGTAAGTGTCTATGTTAATTTGATTAAGAGTCTTTTATTCATGTAGATATAAATTTGACAAATGTATACTGCATCTTGTTTTTCGTATCCTATAAAACAGATTAAATTAACTAATTTTTTGCTCTTATTTTGTCTTCTTAGATCAAATTATCCTTTCAATCTAGGTGTTTTGGACCAAGTTGTCCTTTCAAACCTAGAGTTTTGGACCAAATTGTCCTCTAAATCAACCTATCAACTTTCTCATTCCACATTAAACCCTAATTTTACAAATCCACCACCAAATTCGCATCTCGAATCAACTTCTCGATGAGCATATCATTACAATCAAGCACTAATGATGGTGCTAATTCCTTTATTGCCTTCATTGCTCAGTATTGTTATTGTCGTAATATCCCCCCAATTTAAATTGTTGGTCCAGAAAGAAGCACGAAAGGTAAACTATACTTCAAGTTAAATACGAGGATTGTGGATTTTTCTCTCGGTGTCAACCCAATGGAGTATCAATTTCACCATCTTTGACTGGTCCGGTTCAGAATTGTGGTTGTAGATGCATTGCATTAGCTAACATGTCAAAGCCTAGGAGATTGTCATTGAGTTCTTGAAAATGGATATCATTTCCATTGCTGCTATAGGTGTATTAGTTTTGTTGTTAAAATGATGCAATTTTCCTAATTAATCAAGTTGTTTGGGTTTGTAGTCGAATCTAATTCATGAAAATCATTATATTATATATGTACTTCAGTTTGATTAATGCAAGTAGTATTTTTTTAAACCATGATGCAAACTGACAGATTTATACTGCAATTATTATACTGAGCATTGCAATGAATCCCTTATATACTGCATCTTTTAACATATTTGACGATACCATATAATATTATACTGCATCTGTTAAAAAAATACACTACAATCACACTGATTTATACTGTAGGTATTCAAATATATACTGCACACACCGATCATAATAGATCATTAATACATAGTCTCAATATTGAATACTAATAGATCATAATGCAGAGTCTCATAACCAACATAATAGATCATAATATAGAGTTTCATAATACAACGGCTACTTCACAATTACCATTAATGCAATATTATTTCAATAGTACCCCAGCGTTGTTACCCTTCAATGGGATTCTGGCATGTTCTCCTATTATGCCCGTATCTTTTGCATCGTATAAATTTGATTGGACATAATAAAATGTGAGATGGAATTCTTCTTGTTTTCTGATGTCTAGGCAGTGTTGGAACATTAGACGGGATTATCAACAATTGGTTCTAGCGATGTTGGAAATCTAGTGATTGTGGTCCATTGGGTATTAGATTGATGATCTCCTGGTAGGTAATCCTGTAGCTCTCGAATGCAATGTAGTTGTCGTAATATCCATGCAAAACTTCATCGTTCACCTCAATGCATGTGCATGCATGTTTACAAGGAATCTCATTTACCTGTCACACTCTACAACCACTTTTTCTTTCAAGCAAGTCCCCAACACGAGTCTTTTCTTGATCACCACCTCAAACCTCATATGGCTTGCACGAGTTAGGCTGAGTTCACGACTTCCTGAAGACGCCTTGCTCAGTTTCTTTTGGGGTACTTGGCATAACATCGAAGGGCCTTCAAGACTCTTTTCTCGTCTTTCATACATGAGTTTCATGATTTGTACACGTATTTGATTCATCATTGTTTGATCAGTAGGTGACAAACATCTCGAATCCAACTGTTGAAGATTGCGGCTAAATTATTCGTCATAATATCCCATCTATGACCATGGAACAAAGCGTTGGACTAACCCTCCCGATGGGAATCATCGATGAATTGGCGAGCTTGTTCTATCGTGCGAATAATATTGTTGATGTTACTATGAAATTCATCGATCATCATTGCATATGCAACATTCGTGAATACGGTCATACAGTTTCTCTTGTTCAACGTTGAAGACTTTCTTAGCACCTACAAAATTTTACAATTGAGAATAGCAATAATAGATCGAAAAAGAACAAAGTTTAAGATAGATTTTTTTATGTCGACCTGATTCTTGAAGTTGTCAACAAAGTGTCGAAGGCAGTAAGAGTGATAAGCTCCAGGATAGCTTTAACGTCCCGACTTTTCATTACTTATTAATGATACATATGACGTCACTGCTGCTGGACCCAACGCCTCAGCTAGGTAAAAACTATAATTCCTGTCTTAGTCATATATACATCATTAGTCTAGAAACTTTTATTGCACTCACTCTTAACTCAGAATATCACTTTTGCAGCGGAATTACATCTCTTTCTAAGATCAGAATACTTGTAACACATAAGGTACATCGTGCGGATCGGATGGCGAGGTCCATTGTGCGAACCGACCGGGTGGCGAGTTTCGTCGTGCGCACTGACAGGGTGGCAAGACCCGTCATACTGACCGTGTGGTGAGGTCCAACTTGCGGACCGGATGGTGAAGTCCGTCGTGCGGAACGGGTGGCGAAGTCCGTCATGCGGACCGGGTGGTGAGGTTCGTTGTGTGGATTTTGTAACTCTTTGCTTTTAACAGTTCCTCTCGGTCAAGTAAGTATGAATTTTACACCTTATTTGCTGATGTCGATTCGTATTTGGATGAAGTTGGAGTCGATCTTGCCGACATTCCTTTAGATTGTTCGGCTCTCCACACGATGTCTTTGAGGTAGAAAAGAGTACGAGGGGGTGAAGATAGTCTTGGGACATGAGTCTCCCCGCGACCCGGGACGATTTGTCGAGTTTCATTCGATTGGCTCGGTAGAACTTACTTCATTTGTTCTACCAAGTGGTTTTCATCGATCTACTCGGTATAAATGAATTCGTTAATTTTAAGTCCCGAAATCCGACATGCCCGACACGTGATGGTATGCCGTCAAAGACCCAGTCCATGACAAAGCCAATCAACCCAAACGGGTTTGTAGGTATAGAAGTTAAGGAAAGCCACCTAATCAATACAAATTATAATTCCAGATGATAATATGCAATCCCGATTACATTACAATGTGGTG
>JAOVYX010022161.1:0-14930 GCA_035668315.1 Drosera spatulata | reverse complement strand
ACCTCTAAACCCGTTTGGTTTAGTTAGCCTTGTCATGAACCGGGTTTGTGACGGCATAACGCCACGTGTCCTAGCAGTGGAGTTCGGGGCGTTACAATAAGAAACAAAACCAGAATCGAAAACACTAATTGTTTCAATGCTCACCACTGCTTGACCCAATGAATCATGAAAATTCCTTGGTCACAATAAATTGTAATGCTTGATTCACCTTTCAGTCACATCTATAACTAATAAAGACCAATACCACTTTGCATGATCAATTAGTGGGAAAAAAAACATATCGAGACTTCGAGAAAGTGTCCTTGTCTACACAATCAATCTGACAGTTCAAGGACCGGTTTAGCTTTGACTTCCACTACAGCAGGTTCGCTCTCTTCGGTGCATTTTTTTTGTCTTGGACTTGTTTTGCTATATGTCCATGCTCAATAACATGTAAAATAGTTAGTAAGAAAGGAAGAAATATATCATCGCGGTTAGTAAATTGATGGCACATACCATCAAATCGGTTCGCCAAAAACTATATTCATTTTCTTCGCACACCATTCGTAAAAAATAATTGATAATGTTTCCATTCAATACAGAGTTATGCAGCAGCAACAATGGTTCTTTGTAGGACACTTCGTGTAACACCCCGGCCAAATCCTTGCTACCGGGACGTCATCAAGAACCGCTCGCCAGACTGACAATTGGCCCCACAGACCAACACTAGTCCTTTCAATGCGCTTTGGCCTCACTCGCGCATACCCTGAAAAACTTTCCAGGAGGTCACCCATCCCAACATTACTCCGCTTTAAGCACGCTTAACTGCGGAGTTCTAAAGTGATGGGCTACCGAAAAGAAAGGTGCACCTTGTTGGTATAGGTAGTACTATCAAACCATTTTTAAGCATTTTCTCAGGGTATTACACTTCGCCTTTATCTGGGTGATCCCAAAGTATAACGCTATTGCATGCACACAACGATTGAAGTATTACATTTTGCCAATACATATACAAAACACATTCAATATAATAATATATTCTCAAACAGGATATTATTTACCTCTTATCAATATCGTTGACAACACATAGCAACAACCTCCTATCGTTTTCCTCTTTCAGCTGAAATTCACCACTAAATAGCTCTGTTTCTCCTTTTGTCTTGTTTGTTTGCGAATTCATGCTTTCTTTGATTCTTCCCTATCTCACCCTCCTCCTCAACCATACCCTCACCCTCTTTCTCTGCCTCAACCTCCCCTTTCTCAACCTCAACCTCACCTTATCCTACCCACTCCATTTTCTCTAACGAACCTTTGTCGTCTTCCTGAAGCATCCTCAAGGTTTCCTTAATCAAGGAATTAGCTTTCAACCATTCACTTTCCTTATTCTTCTCTTTCTCCTTCTCCTTCCCCTTCCCTTTCCCCTTTCTCTTTCCCTCTCCCTCTCCCTTTCCCATTCCCTTCATATCATCCTCCATCACACTGTACTCCATCACACTGTACTCCATCACACTGTACTCCATCACATTGTCCTTCGTCACATTAATCTCCTTCATATTCTTCTTTTCCTCCTCACTGACATTCTTTTTCGTCTCTCTTTTTTTTCTTCTTCTTTGAATGATTTTTGGCTTTGGTTCCCTGTTGAAATCTCTCTCCAACAAATTTAAACACCTAACAAGTCTAGTCTCCTGTCAAGATAAGTAAATAATGAATATAAAACAGATTACAGTATAACAAACTAAAACTGAAAGAAAAATGAATTTTCTATTCAAGGACTTCATATCTGAATTGCAATATAGGATATCATTTTACACTATATGTAGATAAATTTGAAACAAACAGAATCAACAAAAATGAAATAAGTATAGATTTTTAGTAAAAAAAAAATTTAAAAGAGAGAAACATACCAAAACATGTTCTTCAGGACATCTATTCCTAACAACAGTGCTTTCTCGTCACTTGAAGCAACGAATTCTTGGATTTGATGATCAACTACTTCACCAAGCAGCTTGTTTGTGGCCTCAGGATTTGAAAGGGTCGAAACTCCGATGCAACCTCACAATCTTGGTTGGCTTCAATATTGTACCATCAAGGTGCTCGTAAGCGCAAACCTAGCATATAAACAATAATAGATACAAAGAGTCAGCAAAACAGGTGCTCGTATAAAAAATAGACATTCAACTAAAACTCTACAATGAACCCATAAGTGGTAACATACCAAAAGAGTAAATACACATCTCTCCAAATATGCCGACCTCACCGTACCTCCTTCCTGTTTTCTTCCTCTCTTCGGAGTCTTTGTCTCCATGTATTTAACCTTCGGAATCGAAGCCATCAAATGGTCATACACAGCCGAGCCCCGAGCATATTTCCAAAGACGGTCCACGTCATCGACATAAACAAAGATAGAATATGCGTGTACTGACTTGATTTGGGAAACAATACATAATTACAAACATATAACACAAATAACCGAACAAAATCCTGCACTTTCTCTTCATCATTGGTGCTAGCTAACAAATTTAACTTATCCTACAGCAACTTTCATTCGGAATTCTTCCCCGAATCATTAAACAACCTAGAAAATGTTGAACTCTCACAACATCCCTTCAAATTAAGCTGCACTCCGTGCTCTCTCAATCCGACAATCACAGAAATATGGGACTTTTTCATTTCGAAAAAGGTATCATCTACACCTATCACCATTCCAAGGGGATTTAGTCTAAACCTAGAAAGTATCACCTTCAACCTAGATGTACTAATCCTCAAGTTTGGTGTAACAGGAAATGACCGAAAGGGGTTGCTTTCACCTTACTACGACACAAATCGAAAATAACAACACTCAACTCCTTTATTTGTCCGTGGAACAAAGCAATGGAGCACCTACACTGCAAATCCAGTGGTCTCCTTCTCGCCTTTGATGTGGACGCCCCATGCATATCTTGGACTTCCTCCAATGTCCCTAATTTCTCGCCTTCTTCACTTAGGGTTTCACTTGCGACATCCATAGTCGTCGAAGCCTCTATTGTCGAAGTCTTCTTCTTCTGTGCGCTTCGTTTCAACCTTCGGTGTGTCCATTCATCACGAGGAGCTTCAATTGCTTTTTCTTCGATGCTTTTCCCTCGTCTTATCATTATACTTTGATTGAAGATGTGTGAAAATATCACAGACAGTGATGGATTTATTAATAACCCTCCCGACGAGGGTGAAGTTGAGAGTCGAAGGACGATGGAGAGGAGGACGATGGTGAGGGCGGTGGTGAGGGCGATTGATCTTCGTCGCTGGAGGTGGAGAGATGGAAACGTGATAACAGTAACAGAGTGAGATGGTGGTGATGGAATTGAGGTCAGTGTTCAATAAAAAAAAATGACTCATTTAGAATTTTATTGAGCAAAATATTGATGGATTTTGAAATATGAGTATGAGTCTGTATCCACGACACAAGGAATACCACTTGTATTGTCAATCTTTCTCGTCGAATTTCAGGTCCACTCCGCCACCACAAAACCCAACTCAAAACATTCCCTTCCCTGCTTCCTCCCCACTCCATACTCTCCATACTCTCCGTACTCGCCGTACTCTCCGTACATCATACTCCGTACTCCATACTCCACACAAAAAAAAATGAAAAACCAGTCGCTCTCACTCCACACTCCCAAGCGCGACCTCTCCGCCGCCACCAACACAACTCGCCGGTTCTCCCTCTCCGCCACCAAGCCCTCCTCTTCCTCCTCCTTCGCCGCCGCCGATCTCTCCAGAAAGGTAATCTCACCACTCCCGACTCACTCTCCTCTTCCCTTTCTGTCACCACTTATTGGATTGCTGTTTTTCTCTCTCAGCATGTGAAGAAGAGTCTCAAGTCCGTGCTCGCTTCCGTCGCCGTGGAGGCTTCTGCGGTCGACTTGTCTCCGGTTTCCGAAGTCGTCGATAATGAGAAGAAATCGTGCAATGTTGAGGTCGGTTTGTTGTCTGAGGCTTTGGATCGAGATTTTCATTGCTCGTTTTGTAGATTAGATCGGTGATTTTGTGTTTTTAAAGGGTGATTTTGTGGTGGAGTAATGAGATTCGGCGTTTTAAGCTTGATTTGGCTTAGTTTTGTTGATAGATTTGAGTGATTGTGTTGGCTGAATGTGAATTTGTGATTCGATTTTTTTGATTTCATCTGCTCGATTTCGCTTGGTTTTGTTGATGATTCCTGTGCTCACTGTTGCTTCGTTTTTTTGATTTATGTAGTTACTACATTGATTCTATTGGATCTGATTTCGGCTTTGTGTGCCTTAAATTTTGCTTAGTTTTGTAGATATATCTGAGAGATGATTGCATCGGCTAAATACGATTCGATTTTTCTTCGAATTTCATCTGCTTGATTTTTCTCAGTTTTTGGTTGATTTATAGGATGCTAGCACTGAGAAGTTTTGCGTTTCGATTTATGAAAATTTCCAGTTAATAATGCATTGTTTTGTTGATTTATCTGAGTGATTGTGTCGGATCAGGTCGTCGACCCTGAATCTACTCCTGAATCCAAGCTGATCTCTGGTGATCCCCTTCCTCTTGGAACTCAAAGCTCCACAGAGGTGATGCTCCTGTAATAAGAATCTCTATATTCTTTGACCTCGTTACCTTTGTACTGAGATTATCGTGTTTGATTGGCAGATCTCACCTTCTTCTGAGGCGTCTACAGTGTCAGATCTGACATGTTCCTTTGACAAGGCCGCTTCTATTACTGAAAAGTCGAGAGATGAAGTTTCTGTGTGCGAGACTTTAAAGACCTGTTCGGTGGAGGAGTATGTTGTGGCAGATCATCTGAAGCAAGCTGGAATCCAGGTGATGAGGTCCAAGGATGTGGACGATGGGATGAAGAAACTCGTGGATGCTTTGATCGACGTGCTGTTGAAGGAGGTCTACGCCGTGCCTGCTGGGAAGGAGAAAGGAATGTACCGAGTTGAGAGTCTTTATTCGATTAGGGTTTGCATTACCTTTGTGAGCTTGATGCTGTGGATTGTGGTGCTGGCTGTGGCGGTGTTGATGATGTTGGGCGCTGATGATCGAGATCCTTGGAGAATCCCACCAACCTATGGGATGCGCTGGTGAGTGCAACTGCAAACCTCATCTTGTATCTTGCTTTGAATCAAGTAAATGCTGCAAAAATTTAGTGAATCATGCGAAGAAGTGTTTTCTAGGGCGCAACAAATAGAATGCTGAAAGCATTTTTGGCGGACTGTTGTGGCTTTTTAGAGATGTTTGAATTCGACTGAGTTGTCAAACTGTTCAACTTCCAAGTTTCATTTTGCTGCACGTGTAATGAGTTGACAAGTAATAGTTTTCCCATCGTCTTCATTGAACATGACGTTCATAAAAGCAAATTAGGTTAGTTTTGTGAGGCTGATTTCAGCAGTTCCTGAGTTTGTAGCATGACACTGAAAATAGAATAAGGTTAAGGTCACAATCTAGCCAATATGCTGTTCTGGTGTTGCTTCCGTCTTGGTACACATGAGACTGTCTTGGTACACATGAGACTGCCAGATGTTTTCTGGCTTTGGTTTATAGAGTAGAAAACCTAGCTGTGAAAGGGAGTGAAAGAACCACAGTTGGAACAGACGACGAGACCTTGGGATGAAGAAAGCTCAGCATTATTCTTGTTGACCCATTTTGTTTCTAGTTTGTCTGTCATTTGGTTCTCACTTCTGGTTTCTGTGCGTTTTATTACCGTAGCAACACCAAAGGAAACCAAACTGTTCTGTATCTGACAAATGCTCTCTACTGACATTCTAGGTGACTTATAACTGAAGTGGTAGTGTGACAGTTATGACAGTAACACTGTTACTTGTATCTCATATAAATTTTCCTCTCTTTTCTCTGTAGTTCTTTCCGTGTTCCTTCTCCCTCTAGTCGGAAATCTTCATTTGTAGATTCCTTTATGCTTCTTCAATCCAAAATATCGGTTTGACCTTACAGCGCTTTCTGCCTTATGAGCCATTATTTTTGTTTGGCCATTACGTTTGTAGCATTTTCCTATGCTGGGACTGGAATAATGAATGCAATATATAGTTTGATGTAGTGTTCATGCTAGAACGTGTTCTAAGTTTTTGCTTTGGATAATAAAGCTTAGCGATGTTCTAACTCTGGAAGATTGTATAGTTATAAAAAAAATTATATACCTGCATATTCTTTGTAGTCCTGGACTTATAGGATAATAGCTACGATAGGAAATGCAACAGCGTCAGTTCTCATTTAGTTAAGTTTCCTATCTCATTCTTTTCTTCTGATTGCTATGATATCTAGGACTTGCTGTTAATGTGATCTTACCTTGTCTTCACGGCTGAATCAAACTGCTTAAAGCGGCCAAATGTTTTCTTTTCCTAGGGAAGATGTAGGAAGCCTTTGAAGTAAATGCTGGAAATGCAAATGTAAAATGGCTAGTGTACATCGCCTCTGGCAACAGTCTTCAATCCCCTTTTGGTGTGTGTAAATCCTTGCACATTCCAAATCTGTGATATTATGAGGGAACATATTGGAAAAAAATTGGGGAGGTAGTTGCTTCCGTAGCGAGTCGATAGTATTCTAAACATAAGTTGTGTAAAAGTTAGGTTCCCTAAATTTCTCAGTAGTTTATCAAGTATCAAGTGAGTTATATAAGCCATTAAGTGCCATCTTCTGTTGGAACTTTTTGACTTTTAGGTTCCCTAAATTTCTCAGTAGTTTATCAAGTATCAAGTGAGTTATATCAGCCATTGAAGTGCCATCTTCAGTTGGAACTTTTTGCTTCTTTTGTCCACTAATTCTCTTCTTATAATTTCATATGGGGTATAGAGGTGCTGAGCTTAATTTCTCGAGGAATGAGTGGTTCGACAAGTAGTTGGATCCTAATCTCACTGTCTTTTATGCTTGTTACAGTTGCTGCAACTTGTTCAGAGATTCAGAATCTAACTCATATGTTTGAATTCTTTTCTTGGAACTTCAGGTGTCAATATCATTTTCAGGATTCGGATGAACACGGATTATACATACTTGGAGAAAGAAGTTAATTCGGATCAATATCTACTTTCCATCATCTACTCTGCAGGTGATAGCACTGAACATTGTATGTCTGCCGGGATATAAATAGTTACTGGTCTGGTATCTGATATTAATGGCGCCATCTTGGTGAGGAAGCTTTAAATCGTTTATGTGCATAACATAGTTGTCGTTGTATTCTGAACCAATGAACTTTAAATGGTACACTTTCAAGTAACCATACCAGATTGATGCTTCGTTCTAGAGATTTTATATTAGTGCTCTGATGCATTGTAGTCCACTTTACCGTTGTGATTGTATCATGATTTGCTAGTGTAACCTCTAACGATCTATTAGGTTAGGTTTTAATTAAAACTGGTTGGCACAATGATAGAACTGAGCCTGCTAGATCCCTGAACTTTCATCGCAAAAGAAACACTAACATCTTGCTAACGAACGGTCATCATGCATGGTAATGCCGACATACATAAATTAATCTATGACTCCTAGTTGCGGATCTTAAAAATGATGATAGCGATTCCTTAAATACTTAGGATTCCTATTTTATTCTGAACATCTGATTGGATCAACGTTATTGGTTATAATCATTATAAGATGGTAAAAAAAAAAAAAAAATCAACTACCAATTTATCAGTAGGAATTGTTTTTATTCCACAATACTAAGAACGGGGTTGAGGTGAGAGAGAGAGAGATATATATGGATCTAGTGTTTCAAAAAGAGAAAAGCATGGCTATGAGGGCGGCTCGGGATCTGCTGCTGGAGCGGGAGCATTGGGGTTGCGTGCCAGATGATGATACGGAGGAATTGATGTCAAAGTGTTCGTTGTCGGAGAAGAATAACTCAAAAAAGACAGACTACCAAGATACGGCTCCATCCTAGCATCATGGCTAATGATAACATCATGACTATTGAGAAGGAGAAGGAGATGGAGATGGAGATGGGGAACTTCGAGCTTATGCAGCACAAAGGGAAGCGCTCTAACCAAGAAGCCGCGGTCATTCCCCCCTCCTCTTTCTTGTTATTTGTCCTGAAAATAATTAATTTTGACACTAATATTGAGATATTTGCTAGTAGTAGTAAAGTAGTGTCTTTTGCGAAATTGCAGGAGGCGGGACTTCCTCATACTCGCATGAGGACTGGTGGCTCGCAAGTTCTCCACTTTATGGACAGTTCTCAGCTAGTGAAGCACTCCAAGTTCGCCATCAACCAGCAAAAGGATGTTTTAATACTCCATCAAAAGGTTGTGTGACTCGTTTTATGTTTATGTTGGCAATTGGGATGCGAGACTATGTTGGCAAAGTCCCCTGTCTTTGTTGCACTCTCTATGTAATATGGTAGGAACCTGTCTGATGTATTCGATTTTTTTTAATTTTCTTTTTGGTTTGTGCTTGAAGTGCTCTCTTTTATGCTTTGCTCTCCCTTTTTGGTTTGTTCGCATATGGCTTGCCACATCGAACCTGAGACCTTCAAGCTTACCTGATTTCGTACATTTGTTCATATTCGTGCTGCAATTTTACCTGATCTCCCATGCTGGTCTTTTCATTCCTTTTTATTAGTTGCCCAATTCAGGGTATTAGTTGCCTAATATTAGTAGTCCCTAATTGTTTTTCAAAAGGTTTGAAAGCAATCAACTCCCATCAGGTCAGATAAGCCACAAATAGCAAGACAGTTCCTGAGTTCCATTCAAGGATCTGTACTGATACCATCGTAGCCAATCTTCTCTTCATACTTGATGGAAGAGTTGAAATCACCACATACCAACCAATTAGCACCAATTCTGATAAGGTCCTCCCAGAGCTTGTATCTCAGGCTAGCAGAATTAGCAGCATAGACAACAGAAACTTCATCTGTCATTTTTCTCCTTGGAAGTTGATAGCCTGAGATGCAGTTAGATGATATGTGCATACTGGCCTTCCAACCTTGTCAGTTTTTCCAAAGACTTCTTCCCCCAAAATTGCAGGTTTAAGTCTGGAAATTGAATTCAAACGGAAACAATATCCATAGTACGATCATCCAAGACAAAACCAGGTCTCCATCCACGAAGGATCAAGGGTTTAGCTCGAATGAACCAAGATCTGTGAAAGCTTATCCTCAGAAGCAAATCTGAAAATGAAATATCTATGATCATGGAGTAATATCTCAGGACACACAACTTCCTTCCACAAGGCTAACAAACCCTTGCATAGCAGTAAACGACATCCACTCACCCAATAAGTAGCCAACTAGAGCATGACTTCAGTACTCACGTTCACCTATCACGTCCTCCAAAGGAAATACCCAAGACATCATCTGAACACTCGACATGTGACAAACTCATACCTCTCTACACATCTCTACTAAGCATCACCGGATTTCCCATCTTCTCACGTACCGCCTGAGCATAAGACTTCGGGGTCACAAAACTCACATCAGGGAGTTCTACACTACCCATGTTATAAGGATTCATAATCTCCTCACTATTAGCAAGTTCAACCTCATCAGTCCAACTAAGCATTTTTCACAGATATAGCCGCAACCACCATTTCCTCATTCACCTTAGCATCCTTATTCGTCATTGCACTCAAAGGTTCTCTGGGAGAGTTCGTCTTTTATTTTGATTTAGAACTTCCCTCACCCCCACGATTCTGCGAACTACCTAGTTCCTGCTATTTCGTCAAAGCTAAATCAACCCTGATCTTAGGAGGATGACCGTGCTTTCCCCCATCCCTGAAACTGCAGATGATAACCCCCAAGTCGATCGTCGGCGGCGACTAGGGCAATCGCCCTCTGATCTTTTCCACATAATAAAGACTCACTTTGGTTAAGCTTCCATTTTTTTTTTTTTTTCATCAAACAAACACCAAAAACTCCTTCAAGCTATTGCAGTAAAATTGGCTTCCATTCAAAACCCGCTTTGATGTTTAAATTTGTGAGAATCACAATCATTTCATATCCTTGCATTATAAACACGGAAAAAAAAAAAAACCTAATTACCAGAGCTATGGAAGGGCTTGCAAATCAGATCACCAAACTTTTAGTCATCGATTTACTTGAATCTCAGCCTCAGCTTTGGACGCTTCCTTTTCAACCTCTCATATGCTTCTTCTTTCACTTTGCTCTCATGCTCAAATCACGATTGAGCCAAAATCCATGTTGATTGCCTCTCTGCGAGTTGACAATTGGTATTCTATTTTATTATCACAATTCTTGTTTTACTTTTCTCTTACTGTATGTTTGTAGTTTGAGGGTTTTTTTTTTTTTTTTTTTTTGAAATACACATCTTGGGTCAAGTTTTATTGCTCTTAGTCCATGATACAGGCATCACGTGGTAAAGTTGACCTCCATTCTCGATTACAGTAACAATTATAATCCTATAGAGCCATCTCATGTGTCGCATTATTAGTTTCACGATGTACGCAAGAGCACTCAACTTGTTTGAAGCTATTCATCGTGGAAATACAATCTTCCAGGATAATGCTTGATAGGGACAAGTCAGTAATACCCGTGTCTGGCATCTTGATCACGTTACGACAATCCCACTCGATTATTAAACTTTCCACGCTCTTTGCTTTGGCTAACTCAAGTCCGAGGCGAATGACCATAGCTTCGCCAGTAGCTGGGGAGCAACGACACAATGATTTTCGCCTTCTGCTGGAATGACGCTTCCTGTGTGGTCTCTGATAATGGCCCCCAAACTTTGAGGGCATCTTTTGCCTTCAAATTTTGGGCAAGAGTAGTTTAGGATTGTGTGAAATTTAAAATCCTGATGCGACTTGTCATCTGTTTTTGTGGGGTTTTGTTGAATTCAAGCTTAATTTTTGTATAAGATGAATCAATTAGAAGATCAAAGAGAAGATGAGTTTAATTTAGTGTAAATTATGTTTAAGTGTCGTTTTTCTTTCTAAATTAGAAATTAGTGAAATTCATCTTTTTATTTTTACGGATTGGTTCATTTAAAAAAAAAAAAAAAAAAGAATCTTGTTTGATTTGTCCTTCAATCCAATACATTTTTCAAACATTACGCCTCAATCAAAATATTTTAATTCCACTCTCTATAAATATTCAACCACAATCCCCACATCATATCTACGTCACTTCCCAGATTTACTCTAAACTCTTTCGTCTTTCAAATTCGACTCCCTCAGATTTGAACTCGAGATCGATCGTAAAATCGACGTTGACGTCGGAGACAGATACGTTTGCTTTTCAAGCTGAGTTCAACCGGCTGTTGAGTTTAATCATCAATACTTTTTACAATGACAAGGAGATCTTCCCGAGAGAACTCTCTGTTGTTGAGGTATTGAATTTGGAATGTCTGTTGGATTTGTGGATTTTTAGGGTTCTGTTTGAGTCACATTTGGTGATGTTTTGTTAACGATTTGATACATTATGTGTAGAGCATATTGCTGATGTTCAACCTGTGGTTTTGAATTTAGTGTTAATTGAGTTAGGATGTTTATAGATCTGGGTGCATTCTGATTATGGTATAAATCATCAAATTTCACTGATGAGTGTGCGCCTTGAGTAAAAAGATGCAACTTTTAATATGGAGTAAAAAGATGTTCATGGCGAGTATTGTGCATTGTATTTTGACACTGTTTATAGATGTTCAGATGAAATATTGTGTACTGTTTTACCATCGTGGTGTACTATACATGAAAATTATGATATTTTTGATTTTTATATGTGCTCCATTAATAACAGTGATTTTTCTTAAAAGATGGGGTGACAGTGACGTTATTGATGACCGAGGTGACGATAGCTTTGGAGGAATAGTGCTGTTTTTGTAAGCATTGTTTTGAACAATGTGTCTTAAATAGGTGTTCTGTATACATATATGAGCACTGTTTGGACGGTGAAAATGTCGAAAGTGAAGCCGACACTGTCTTCTTTGTCATCCTCAATTTTTCTGGAACACTGTTTAGAAGATGATCGTGACATTTCAATTTATAAGCACTGTTTGCTTCGGGAACGATGACGACGTGAACCAATGACGAGGGACATATGCGCACTGTTTGTTTCGAGAGCAAAAGTGACCGCGATGATGGACGATGGTTAAATTTAGAATTAGATCTGGGTTATAATTAGAGTTGAGAGCATTATTATAACTTATAATCTATTGTAATAAATGATTGTGATCTATTGTAATAATTTATTTTCATATTTTGATTGAAGACAAATAAGATCATGATTTGAATTTTTGAACTAATTGATAATAAAAATTTTACACTATGAACTATTGATAATTAATAAAATAAAAAACAACCAATTGATAATTCTCTCTTTAATTTATTATGCATACAAATTAAACTAAGGGGCGAAATTATCAAAATTATCTTGCATTTGGAAGGAAATCATAAATTGGATCAAAAAACACACATTCCAAGATGGTTTTTTTACGAACTCATAAATTCTTGCAGGACAATACCATGATATGTATTTACATAGTACAAGGTAATTAAGTGTCTAAAGCCTGCCGATACGAATGTTAAAGATCGTAAATGTATGATGTTATACCAAGTAATAAGGTAGTGATTAGCTTTTCAATAAATAAATAAATAAAATACAAAATAAAATACATAATAGTGATTAGATTATCGCTTTCAGAGAGATTCATTATATCACTATGTTATTTTTATGTTTATGTCAATTAGAATCAACTCTTTATATAGATGATAATCAATGATAATCTTTATTAAACAATATTAATTCATTATCGAATAATACAATATAACGTTGACATATGAAAAAAAATCCAATTATTAAGAAAAAAAATTTAACTTATTATCGAATAATTTAATAGGATGTTAAGCATCATATGTTGGTTATCATGATTGACCCAATATAATTATTTTCAAGACTTTGATATTACGTGATAATACTTTGTTTTAATTTGATTTGGCTTAATAATGAAGATTTTTAATGACCAATATTAAATTATCATTAAATGAATTAATATGAAGATAACATATGTGAACCAATAGGAAATTGATATATTTAATCAACAAGATATAGACATATGGAGTATAGACATATGGAGTATCAACCAATGAAAACTTCTATATTTGTATTTTATATCTATAATGATAACGGGTATGATGCTTAATATTTATTTCTATCGTCTAATGAAAATTGCAACAGTATGATTTTGAATATTATATCGTATATATTTTATTAGATTTGTATTATCACTAGACGACATAAGAATGAAATTTTTTAACCCATGATATAACACATAACAAAAATTATATTGATGTTTCAAGAATATTTTACACAAAATGATCGTTAGTAACGACTTTGAAGGATTTAATGATGATAGTATGATACGTCTTAACAAATTTTAACCGAACTTATAGGTTGCTTGGCCTTGCCGTTTTTACCTTACCTGAAATCATATTCCGCTCACGTTGGGACAGAAAGTGATTGCGACAGTTTACTCAAGCTTCCTCTCAAGTATCAATTGACTTCAACGGGTCTCTTATGGTCGTCGAAGTCAACATACACTGCCACACATATTCATCGGCAGATTCAGCACTATTCAAATACTTTTCAAACAAAATGCCCAAATTCCTGTAACAATCAATTCTAGAGACAAAAGCGTCGTTGCTGGGAATTTAATACTTGTCAAACCGGGACAGTTTGTTCACAGTTGTCTAGTTGGTGTATCAACTTGTGGTGATAGCAGCATCCATGGTGGTGCAATGAATGATAGATAAGATTGTGTTCTACAGTGTTCACAGTTTTGTCTCTGGGTAGTTTTCGTGATTATGTTCCACAATTTTGATTTTGCGGTTCAATGGGGTTGATTAGATTGTCTTCAAAGCAAAGTTATTAGTGTCGGCAACCCCATTTAATGGTTGGTTCGTTTGATGCTTTATCAGTGTCATCATCATCTTGCCCACCATCTGTTCGATCATTTGCCTAACTCTCATTTGTGCCATAACTACTCTGAGGTTCTCTCTTATTTGATCATTAAGCTTAATAGCTGAAATGGGTCGTGCTCGAAGTGGAGTTTGGAGTTGAGATTTCATCTGGGTATCATTGTGCTAGCCATGGCTGAAGGGATGTTGAGGTTGATGATGGTGTTGGTCATTGGTCTTATCTGTGCTTGGATTGGTGGTGTTTCGTCTGTGACAGATGCCAGAGATGGTATGATAATCTCTTGTTCTTTGTTTGAACTTTTTGTTTCATGTACTTTATGTGTTGTCAAGTGCTTGTGATTGTGTTTTGCTTTTGTTTCTTTTGGGAAAAGGGTTTTGTTTTGTTCAAGGCTTTTGTACTTGGCTGCGTTCTGGGGTGATGTTAATGGGGGTGTGGATAAGGCATGACTTTGCTCTGAGTCGATATAAGGCCAGAACTACTCACTCAGGCCAAAACGAACATGAATGTTGGTCCTGCGAAACAACGCGGTGGTTGAAGGACCTTTCAGTTCTGGTTGCATCACGTCTGGATGTGCAGCACTGCATAAAAGAAGTTGGAGTAGAATTAAGAGCTTGGTTTCACCATTAGCTGTATCTTTTGGCACAGTATGGTTTTAAGTGGCGTGAATGACATGAATCATAGACATCAGATAGACTCGTTGGCCGAGATAGGCTTGTTAGCACTGTCCTGGATCCAAACTGACGAGGAATAATACCCCTTTCATGATCATGAGACTATGTTACTTCGGATTCTTTCAACTTGTCCGTGATTCCGATGCAGTATATTCCAAATTTTCATTTTATCATCTGCCTGCATTATTCAATCTTCAAGCTATAGGAATGTGATTTCTCTGATTCTCGATTGTGGATGGAACAGCTGCTGTGCTCCAATCATTAAAGAATGAATGGCAACACACTCCTCCTAGTTGGGACCGTTCAGATGATGCTTGTGCACAGTGGGAAGGAGTCACCTGCAATAACTCAAGAGTGACGGCACTGTGGGCTTTCTTTTGTTCTTTTTCCATCATATTCGGCTCTCT
>JAOVYX010022160.1:0-14932 GCA_035668315.1 Drosera spatulata | reverse complement strand
GCAGCTAGCTTAGAGCAGGCTCTTCATAACTGACATTCATTGGACTACTGTTTTCATATTATCCCGACTGCTTTCCTTTGTTCATATGCAACTTAGTGTGCCTAAGCATCAGGATACCTAAACATCAGGATATACACCTTAGTGTCATACACGGATCGTTTAACCCAATCTGAATAAGCATGAGGTTCTTGCATATCGAATCAGTAATTATAGAACAAGCAACATTGAACTCGACAGACAATTGGCATGAATATGTGCTACGCTGCACAAAATCAGCTCGAAGACCAGAGATTCAAGAACAAAGCAGCATGTCGATTCGCTTGCTTTCGACCGAAAGGTGCAATTTGATAAGGTTTTACAACAAAGCAGGCATGTAATGAGCATAATTCCTTATTGGAAAAATAAAGCAACTGATACTATGAAGCATGGTGGGAAATTAACGACACAGTGCGGCGACAGGATAGATGAAACCATTAGCACTATCAATTCAAATGCAGAAGCATACTGCTATTATTGATTGTTCTAATGGATATATATCACCCCATTAGTTATCCACTCTTTAGTCTTTTGCCTGTGGCCAAAGTTATAATAATTGTTCTAGATATCTAACAGTGACATCGATCGAGCAGTCGAACCTTCTAACCCTAATCCTGTAAATCAAAGCTACAACAGTTGGTGGGGGCACCTTATCAGCGTTCGGGGGATTAGTCGAGGTGCGCGTGAGCTGGCCCGGACACCCTCGTCACAAAAAAAAAAAAAAAAAACAGTTCCAAAGGCTTTAATCAGCAAACAAACCTTGCAATATTAAATCCACCATGGACAAGTTTCATTCATATTTGAGCGAGAACCATAAAAATTATGTAGAACTAATGAAGAGAGTGATTAACAGTCGGCCATTTTTCAACCGCTGATATCTGAGACTCATTGAGATAGTATAACTTGTAACAAAAAAGCTATAAACATAAGAGCAAGGACTAAGCTTGACCAATCACAGAGCAATGGATGGAAAAACAACAATATGCTCAGCAACAATATGCTCAACAATATCCTCGAATCAACCGTCCTCGAATCAACCGTCCTTCGGAGACGGACGTCGGAGTATATTCTAGCAAGGATGGCTGTGTTCGTCCAGAACTTGAGAATGGGAGCGGCTTTGTTCGTGAAGATATTGTTGATGTGTTTGTGCAGATCTGATCTGAACAATTCTGATTTTGTGGAGAAAGATAAAACATTAGCGACGAACTCCGTCGTAAAAATTTTTAACCTAAATATTAGAGACGGAATCCATCGTTAAGTGACATATAGCGACCGATTCCATAGCTAAGTGACATATAGCAACGGAATCCGTCGCTAATTTATAAAATGATCCCAATTTTTTTGCTAAGTGTTTGGAATGGAACATATATCGCGACAAATCCGTCGCTAAGAGAACCCAAGAAACCCTAAAACCTAACCCTAAACATGTTTTTTCACGTAATATGAAATTAATCTCTTCAATTTATATGTTGATTTTCATTTATAAAATTTTATATTGTATTAATATTCCAACGTATAATTTAATATAATCAACTATAATTATATATATTTTAGTAAAATATATGTTCTAAATCATGCAAATTTTTTTAATCTATATCAGCTTATGTGTTTTGGTGTAAACATGTTATATGTATCATTCTATATGATAAGCAGGCATATATAAATATTAAAAAACATATTTTAATCTATCAAAAAATAATTTAGCTACGGAATTGATCTCTAATAATTTTTAAAATTTAGAATAAATATATCAGCGACGGAATCCATCTCTAATAAGTTTTTTAACATAAAAAATAATTTTTTTTACGACGGAATCCATCGATAATATATTAAATCAGTGTTCGAATGACACATGTAGCGACGACATCCGTCACTAATATATTAAATGAGCCCAATTTTTTCCTAAGTGTTTGGAATGGCACAAATATAGCGACGGATCTGTCGCTAAAAGAACCGTAGAAACCCTAAAACCTAACCCTAAACACGTTTTTCCCCTTAATTGCTACTTCAAATGTGGTTTTGGGATCAATTTTATCATAATATTAAATTAATCTCTTCAATTTATATTTTGATTTTCATTTATAAATTTTTACATTGTATTAATATTCCAACATACAATTTAATATAATCCACTATAATTTTAGTAAAATATATAAATCATGCAATTTTTTTTATCTATATCAGTTTATGTGTTTTGGTATAAGCATGTTATATACATAATTGTATATGATAAGCATGCATGTATAAATATTAAAAAATAGATTTTAATTTATCAAAAAATAATTTACCTACGGAATCCGTTTCTAATAATTTTTAAAATTTAGAAGAGATATTTTCGCGACGGAATCCGTCTCTAATTATATTTTTCGACAATTTTTTTTTCCTTATTTGAAAATATGAAATGTGGTTTAAAATAACTAGGTCATTATGTTAGCGACGGATTCCGTCGCTAATTTTTTTAATCAGTCCAATTTTTTGTAAAGTGTTGGAATGACACATATAGCGACGGATCCGTCGCGAGAGTAAACCTAGAAACCCTAAAAAATTTATTTCAGCGACGGAATCCGTCGCTAATATATTAAATGTTTTGCTAAGGCATATATAGTGACGGATCCGTCGCGAAAAGAACCCTAGAAACCCTAAACAATTTATTTTAGAGACGGAATTCGTCGCTAAAATTCGTTTAAATTAGCGACGGAAGTTGAATTTTCCGTCGCTAAATGTTTTTTTTGTTGTTTTTTGGG
The DNA here is from genome assembly GCA_035668315.1 of Drosera spatulata. NCBI lineage: Eukaryota > Viridiplantae > Streptophyta > Magnoliopsida > Caryophyllales > Droseraceae > Drosera > Drosera spatulata. Next base: position 12,152 of record JAOVYX010022160.1, on the reverse strand, counting down.
GAAATATTTAAAGACGGATTCCGTCGCTAATTTTAAAAAATGGAGACGGATTTCATCCGTCGCGAATTTTTTCCGTCGCTAGATGCTTATTTTTTTGTAGTGTTTGTTTTTTTGATCTTTATTTCAGGTTAAACTCGTGCCAAGTTAAGATTGTTAAGTGGAAGCGGAATTGATCTAAGGGATTTTATAAAGATTGAGATTTATATATGATTAGACCCTACTGATTATGATGTATTTAAGTTGTGTGATCTAATATATAAAATTTCATTATAATTTGTATAGGTTATAATGATTTATGTGAATCATGAGATGATTTATTTATTAATTCACGTGTCATCACGTCTATATGAAATTTGGGGCGTGACAGTTTATGTGCTCAGATCATTCAGCGATAATCACAGGACACTTTTCTGTGATAGTTTTGAGGTTTCTCTGCGTAACAGATGTATTTTTTACTTATGAATGAACTTCTCTTAGCCTAAAAGTACGTTGCTTCCTCAAAGAGGAACAAGATGTCTTTGATTAAAGGGCAAAGAACAACTCTACATAATGGAGTATGACTTAGAAGCATGTCATTAATTTCACCTTATGATAATTGTGGGTCATTTATGTTTAAGTTCATTAAATGGCTGCTTTCATCAATGCTAGTTTTCAGCCAATTTCAGCCAGTTCATCAATGCTTTATGTGGGTCATTTATGTTTAAGTTCATTAAATGGCTAGCTTTCATTAATTTCACCAATTTGCGAAGTGAGGAACTACAAGGTCCTGTTTATCGTAGTCTATAAGCGACTTACAGGCAATTTCTTTGATGACTTTGTGAGAACTTAATAGATGCTTTTATGTGATTTGATATTTTCTTCATTCTAATAAAATTTCAACTAGTTGATCCGACACGTATATTATATGTGTGTTGAATTTAGAAAGAATGCTCAATTTATCTTTATGAGTGTGAGAGAGGGAAAGATGAGAAAAAAAATAAAAAAAAATGATGATAGGTGAGTTGATGCGATAAAAAAAGTAGGGATAGTTTGATAATTTTGTATGAAAAATATTGATAAATAAGAAAAAACTACAATTTGAATGAAACGACCCAAAAAAAAGTATTGTAATTTAAATGAGACGAAAAGAATAGTATTTTTAACTTAATGGATACTTTTATGTGACTTAAGAGTATTTTTAACTTAATAGATGTTTTGTTTATGCTAAGCTGAATTGATATTTGCTCTACTGTACTTTTCCTAGGTAGATGATGGATCATGATCCCCGAACAGATCGGCTTGGTTACACGCACACCAGTTTCGTCTGAGGTAACAATTTTCTTACAGATGACGGTTTTCTTATGCTAACAGTACTCGATGAATTTCAGAGCTAGTCATAATCTAGATATATTAGATGCATAGTCGAAAGCATTACTCCTACAATAATGTTAATAACAATATTGATGCAGATAATCCTCGATTAAGCTCGGATATCCGCTTCCTTAATCTTGCTAATGAAACAGTGACATTTACGACTTTGAAGCATTCAGCTGCTTTACCATCCTAAGAGCCTATATGTGAGTACCTTTCAACTGCTTCATGAGAGTATAGAGGAATAGTTCAAATCCCAGCAGTTACAAATTGAAACATTCAACTTTTGATTGAAGGAACGCAAAAGCTGGAGTCTTGAGCCACACACTGAAGAATAGATTCGGTCTTGTGTGATTTTCGCCATTAGGTCGTGCTTGGGGGACATATGGTTTGCTATGCCAATGGTTGGATGAACACGATAATTAGTAGTCACGCGTTGACCGTGTCGAGGAATCGAGGATTAGCCATTGAACAGTAACTCTTGAAAATGTTCGTACCTGATCAATGAGTTATTGGGAGACTTGCTCTTAGGACACATTGCGGTTTTAAGATTTGCTATCAACTAATTGATGAAGATATTTTTATCCCCTGGTGCACATTTCAACTAGTGTAGTATAGTAGCATTAGATATTTAAGGGTAAACGTAGAGTTTTCAAGTGATTAACAATTGGATACAAGGAAAATGCCCAATATGATTAGATTTACATGTTGATTTAGGAGGCTTGGTCTTTGATCAATAATGTGTAGCTAATTATAGATACTACCTATAAAAAGAGGGATGTTATCATAGGGTGTTTTGCATTTTGCTTGTCTGAATCAATCTATCTCTATCAAGAGGATAGTTCAGTGCTAAACAATCCTTTCCGTTTTCAAGAGATCTGTATGTTCGATATATTTTGAGGGTATCAGAAAGTTCGCTGTTTGATGTAATTTTATGAGCTTTTGTCTTTTGTCTGAATCCATCTTTCTAATTGCAGAAATGTTCACTCTCTTTGTATCGTGAAAATTACAACATTTTGACGTAAACAAATGTCAACGAGATTTAGACGTAAACGAACGTTAAAGTGCCTAAACAAGCTATTCCGGTCAACTTCCGGCCAAAGTCCAGCGGGCAGTGGTGAAAACGTTTGGTAGAGTAAGATGATGTGTTTTGATGACATTGAGTGTAATGGGTGTCGAAGTTGATACGTAAACGAGCTACCAAGTTCACTCTCTCTGTATCGTGAAAATTACAACATTTTGATTCGGATCGATAATTTATGTATGTGTTGAATTTATATTGAGTAATATTAAAAGTACGATTTATTGTAACAGTTGTGAGAGGAGTTAGTGGATATATTATAGGCAGTAACTGATTTGATTTTTTTTTATCAAATTAAGAAATGCTATAATTTTTATGAGATATTCAAATAAAATAAATGCTGTAATTTTTATGAGACGGAGAAAATATTTAATATCAAAATAAACGCAATTCATGTTATATTAACCAATTGGGGAAACTTTTTGAGCGAGCATTGAAAAGAAAATATCCGTGATAGTTTCTCGAAACCCAGAAGAATCAGCAGGGAGGACTTTGCCTGACATGAATCAACATTAAATTGATATCAGGAAGTCTAGGATGGATAAATTAAATATCATTGTTTAACCTTAACAATGACTAATTGCGGAGCATGTGTTTTCCACCATTAACTTCATTATGGTTAATTGGCAGCCACCGATTCACTCTAAGAAAATCTTGCTTGATGTGTAAAAGAAGTCATGGTCAACCAGTCTGCTCATTCTTCTATAGCCTTTTCCCCACTTTGATTTGATTTCAAAAGGGTGGTGTATGGTGTGAGAACTGTTGTTGCTCCTCAAACGGAAGAAATTTTTTATAGGATTGGTCACCGGTGCATCTGAAAGTTATATCTCTGTTCTCTCCAATAATAAGAGGGATAAAATCTCGTATATTTTGTTTTTTTGGATTTCATTCTGACAGAAACATCTAAATAGTTGATTGTTTTAATGCAGTCGTGATCCAGGACTTTAATGGTGCTGTTACTAAAAAATCCGTAGCTTCTACTTTAGGATTAAAAAGAACTTCACATGTGCGAAAGCCTCATATGACTTTTTTGTCTTTGGCTTATCGTACTCGTCCAAATGACAATAACTGTTAAGTGTTCCCGTCTTATAAGAATGTTAAAGCTACTAAAGGAGAGGAGAGATAGCCAATAATCTCAATATATAATGGGCAAATAAACATGATGTTAGCATTATATTTTGTTAGGGATTAATAAAGAGTGAAAATTAAATGATTAGGATATTTTAAAAACAAAAAAAATTTAAAAAAATCCATCATTAGATGTGTTTTAGCAACACAGGATTTGTATATTCATAGCAACAAATTCTCTTTTTTCATATACAATACTCATTTCTTCCTATTCAAATTATAACGATTTAACCAGTAATTTATGTGTGTGTTCATTTATTAAGGAATGACAACTTTGTCATTATGAGTGTGTGAGATAAAAGAGTGAGGAAAAAAAAAGAGAAATGGTGATTGGTGAATTGATGTGATACAAAGTAGGAATATTTTGATATTTTTATATAAAAAATTATTGAATATGAAAATGTTGTAATTTGAATGGGACATCCTAAAAAAATTTTTTATAAGTCAAATGAAACGAAAAAAATATTGACATAAGGAATAATTTATGAATATCCAATATACATGCGACTATATCGATATAGTCATGATATGTGAACTTATGAATATGAGATAATCACCATTGACCTGCAGGATATGGCATGATACATGACATTTGCTAGTGGATCAGGTCACCTAATAAGGGAGGAAAATACAAATACGAATAAAAAATCTCATATGGGTGGCCTCTATCATTTAATTATGATCTACTTGCCAAGCATTTTCTTATGGGATCCAAATTGCTAAAACTATAATCATACAATTATAATAACTTCTATTTATATAGTTTTTCTTGATATCAAAAAAATCAAAATTTGATTAGTTTTATATTAATTATGATATTACATATTTATGATTATATATAACCTAATTACTTTACAATGATTTTTTATTTTTTCTTTCATTTATTTCATTAATTTACAATGATTTATTATTATTATTATTATTTTGTTCATCTATTTAATTTAATAACACTTCATCTTCTCTTACATATGTTCTATTAATATACATATATATATATATATAAAAAACAACTCATCATTTATCATTTTAACGTGTTAGTACACGAACTAAGATAATTCTATGATGAATCTATTTTATTTTAAGGGTAAGTAAAATTCAAGCATTTGGTCTCTTTTGTTATATAGATAACTAGAAATTTATTTTATAAATACATATAAAACAAGATTTGTATTTCTAGATACCAAAATTTTGGTTTGTTTTGTTATCAAGTTAATAACACGTCATATTTACGATAAAAGATTTAATCTATTTCATTGTAATGGCACTTTATTTTTTCTTGCCTAATGTTATATTGATGTGATACGTGTTAAGAGGGGGAGAAAAAAAACAACAACAGCAACAATCCATGATTTAATTCATTGTAACTTGAATGAGTTAGTATAAAAACTAAGATAATCTTATTATAGAACTACTTCGTTAGAAAATTAAGTGAAATTCATTTGATTACTCTTTCTTTTTTTTTTTTCTTACATTGAAATGTATTGGTTAATGATGATGTTCTTTTTTATATTTTTTTCTTCGAAAAAGAAGAAGAAGAAATACTGATTATTTAGGTTTGAAAAAGATAAAAATTGCTTATGATAATATTGAAAAATATTTGATTATATTTGTTCTTATTTTTCTATAATAAGTGAATAGTTATATATATTATATTCAATAAAAAATTATCCAAAGTATGAATATAATTGAAAAGATTATAAAATTAAAAAATGATATAGAATTACTTTTAAAAAATTAAACTAAATAAATTTATAATATTATATTCAAAAATCAGATTAAGGACTTGTCTTACCAACACCATATCATCATTTCTGTTCTACGTGGAAGGCGAATAACATTAACACTTTTTTAAACATCTTGTATGAACTCTTGGTGATGTATACAAATTCTTTATCATATATTTGTTGCTTGTCAAAAGTCTGAAAAAGTTTAATATTAGTGTCCTCAATGCTAAATCATCGATGTCGCAACCTTGGCTTTTTTCCCGTCTAATTTCATCTATTACAATTACATCGTCAGTAAGGTCAATACAATTTCCTATTATTCTTGTCATGCATAAAATCTGAGGTTAATTTTTTTGTGGATTAAAAGGAGATTGGGGAACACGCACTCTTGCACAATTAATATTGCGATCACCTGCTTGCATAGAAAAAAAAAAAATATTGCAACCAACTTGACACAAAATAAAAACATTATCCTGCACCGGAAACAAGACCAGGTACATATAGACGACCTAGACGTCAGTCTTCCTCTTAGCTTGCAAGCCATTTATTCATTTTGCTTGCTGCTTCAACTTCAATTGGCATTGGCTTGCCCTTTCAATTCAAGTTGAAAAGTCTCTCTCTGACTACTCCAAATTTCCCCATTTCTCAACTACTCGTTCTCCGTTTCATTCAATATAAATACCAAAGCATCTAACCCATTAATCTTATTCTTCCTCTCATCATCTAATCCATACACAAAAACACGGATCCAATTATCTCATATTACTAAACATTCAACCAAGAAGCATAGACACAACCATGAAGCAGTCTTCCACAAGAAGAGCCATGTTCGTGCTGGCGGCGATCCTCGTCGCCACCGCCTTCTCCACCCCTTCGCTCGCCAATGATCCCGACCCGCTCCAAGATTTCTGTGTCGCCGATCCCACCTCTGGTAAGTCCAGTTCTAAACAACTTTCCTCTCATCATTCAGAAATATTAAGAGCAGTCACTTTTTCGTGTTAGTTACGTGGAAACGTTAGTTATGACTATATGAAAGTGACGGTCGCTGAACTTTTATGTTGTGTTATGTGCAGGAATAACGTTGAACGGGTTCCCTTGCAAGAACCCAGCGAACGTGACAGCAGACGACTTCTTCTTCGGCGGGATAGCAAAAGCAGGACCGACAAACAGCACCCAAGGATCGCTAGTCACTGGTGCCAACGTGGAGAAGATCCCCGGCCTCAACACCCTCGGCGTCTCTCTAGCACGTATCGACTACGCCCCAGGCGGCCTCAACCCGCCGCACACGCACCCACGTGCCACGGAGATCGTGTTCGTCCTATACGGAGAACTCGATGTGGGGTTCATAACCACCGCGAACGTGCTCGTTTCGAAGCACATTGCGGCCGGCGAGGTTTTTGTGTTCCCTAGGGGACTCGTTCACTTTCAGAAGAATAATGGGGATATGCCCGCGGCTGTGATCGCCGCGTTCAACAGTCAGTTGGCGGGGACTCAGTCCATCGCGCTCACGCTGTTCACCTCGTCCCCGCCGGTGCCTGACAATGTGCTCACCAAGGCGTTTCAGATTGGTACCAAAGAGGTGACTAAGATCAGAGCCAAGCTTTCTCCCAAGAAGTGAAGAATCTCATGATATTCTTTTATCTAATGACTAAATTATCTTTTTGTTAGTAATTGATGAACTGAATGTGGATTGATTTATTTTCTGAATTTGTGTGCTTTGATGTGGAACTGTGATTGAATATTTCATCACTTTTTGATGTTATCTTTTTCTAGATTAGAGTAAACAGCAAGGGACGGTGTTAGGTAGAGGCATGGACCATCATGTTCTCATCTCAACCACCTAATAAAGGATTCACTTTGCAAGTTTCTTTGGTTGTATCACTTTCAAGTTTCGTTGGTTTTATCACTTTGCGAGTTTCTGATTCATGATTAGTTGCTTAAACACACCAAAGGTTAATTGGGTTCCTTAAAAAAGAGAGGATTTACAACAAGGATCTTGAAAGGAAAAAGAAAAAGAAAAAAAAAAAGAAGAAAAGTCTGCGTAACTCCGCCAGGTGCACGGTGTGGGAGGGAAAGTTTTACCCATCCTTATCAGTATTATATATTTATAACAGTGAGACCGCAAGAGAGGAAAGGGTTGCTTGCAACATAACTAACCCTTCTTGATTGGGAAATTTCTCTCCCAGTTCAGAAAAGGTAAGACCATTCACTTAAATATCATGAATATAGAATTGAAATAGCATTATCATACTAAGATTATGGTACCATGTCAAGATGCATGATTGGTTGGCGCAAGCGGATCTTGACCTCCTATCTCAATCTCAAGAACACACAGCGAGACAATGCATACTTGTCGAACGTAATATTTAAAAAACATACAATGCCATCAAAAGTTCAAATGGTCAGCTTTGAGATATACTCGAGTAATAATAAACAAATAAAGGATCGGAGTTCCATTCCTCTTTGGGAAAACGAGGAATTAAATATTTGAAGTTAGAATGCTTGAAATGTCACCAATGACACAGAGCGAATGAAAAGCCAATTCCATAACATAATCCATACATGATGTAAACGCTGAGAGCTAGGTGCGGAGCGAATGAAGAACTCTCTTTCAGAACCCGAAACAGGTGTATACACCTGTCAAAGGATGTTAATAGCAACTAGCGAATCCAGCAACAAAGTCATCATGTCAAGCACATCTATGCTCAGAGAAACTTAGCCTTCACCAAGTTATGTTGCGAACAATTTACCCATATTGGATAGAACAAAATTTTTACAAATGGTAATATAAATCCTGAGTCACTTCATTTATTGTTAATTGGTTTTAATCAAGTTATTCCCTCTGTCCAACAACTCCCGTAACAGTTTGATTTGAATCGGTTTTGTTTTTTAAACATTACCTGGATATCCCCTAGCAAAAAAAAAAAAAAAAAAAAAAAAAGAAGATAAATACCACCCCTTTATTTTTTTCACTGGAAATATCTCACTAAATTTTTTTATTTTTTTATTTCAAATCAAATCCACTTGGTTGATTTGCAACAGAAGATATGGCTTTTTTTTGATACAAAATATTTGCTTTTTAAAAATATGATGTCGGTTCCACATCTTTTCTTATTATTTTTTTTAACCATGAACGAAGGAGATGGAGAAGTGTACGACATCGTCTCAAAGGTATAGGTGTCTTTTTCTAGGGGGTTTCGATGACGGCGATGACGTGGTGGTGGTGGTGGGCGACGGCAATGGGTGGGCGTCCTCTCTGAAGGTTTCGACCGCGACGGTAACGATGAGTGAAGGTTTCGACCGCGACGGTAACGATGAGTGAAGGTTTCGATCGCGACGGTAACGATGAGATGGTGGTGGGCGACGACGACGACGGGTGTATTTGGTTTTTTTTTCTCATAGAAAACACAGAGGATGGATTACTGTCATACTAGTGTGCTTTTGCAATAGATGATATAAGATATTACTGTACTTGATTGAAACATTTTGTAGCACAGTTATGTACAATCACTTGGATTTCTAGGGCGAAACTGAGGGATTGGATTCTTGTGAAGAGAAAAGTCGACAATAATTTATATGAACCCAGATCTTCAAGTCAACCCACACTATATGTACACAGATCTTTAAGTCAACCGCGACGATGACAGTGTGGTGGTGGTGGGCGGCTGTGGCAGCGATATAGTTATGGTGGGTGACGGCGACGATGGGGTGGGTCCCTGAAAATCTAATGTAATATTATAGTACGTATTCGAAAAAAGTTATTACATTGATAGTTTGTCTTTCTTCATTCATAGTACGTCTATTTTTAATAAAATCTAATGTAATATTGATAGTTCATCTTTCTTCATGCATAGTACGTATTCGAAAAAGGTTATGTTTAAATATAAGAAAAGTAGGAATTGGAATACATTGAAAAACTCTAGTATGTCTGATTTTATTAAAGTACATCTTCTTCATTCACATTATTACTTTTACTTTTTTTTTTCTTTTTTTTGTTACAGTACGCTTTTGCATGATCACTATAAAAATTCAGGCCATTTGAAATAGCCATTTATATCGTAAATAGTGTTTAACGATGGATTTGCGAATGAAAGTGACTGTCACAAAATACCTAGTCGCTAATTGATTTAGTGACGGATGGTTCAAAATCCGTCGCAGATTAACGACGAATCCGTCACAAATTAACTGTAGGGAAGTTTGTCGCAGATTGTGTTTCCATAGGCTTTGCGATGGAAAGAATGGCAGTCGCTAAATAGCGACAGAAGCTGTCACTAATTTACGACGGAAACCATTCTTCCGTCGCAAACTCTTATTCCCGGTATGGATTTGCTTGCGACGAAATCCCTCGTAAATTAGCGACGAAATGGTATTTGGCCGTCATAAAACTGATTTTTGTGAAAAAAAAATAGCTGAATTCGAGCCTCATCTGCTGTACACAAACATCCATACATCCAAAATATATTTTTGGGGCATCAAACCAACATCAAACACCAACCATACATGCAAATTACATATCATAATTTCAATTAAAGAAGTTATATATATTATCCTCCAATGGGAGAAAAACATACAACAAAAGTACCAAACTTCCAGGTTTAGAACACATGAGTTTGCGCGAAAGTGTCGGGAGGGGACGGTGGATCCCGAGGCTGGTGAGGAGGTCGATCAAGTGAGTTGTTAGCGCACTGATACTGCTGCGACAGCCGTTGGACCAACTGTATCAGCTCGTCAATGCGTGCTGTCAATACCGCATTTACTCTCCTTCAACTCGACGAATTCACATGGATCAACCGAGGGAAACCCCTTTCCAATCGAAGGTAGTGTGTCCTTCGAGTAGAACATGGAGGTGGCGGACCCTAGATCATAGATGCGCCCTTTCTTGCACCCAGTCGCCTGGAGGTACGCCTGCCTCTGCGCGCTGCTGATCTCCTCCTTGATCAGCTCTGTACCGGGCCGTGTCTCCGTAAACAGTCAATCCATGAGCTCTTTCTTCAGTATGGAGTACTGAGCCTAATCTATATATATATGTAACCCGGATACTTGCCATTTGATTGAAAAAAATAATTCACTTAAATCAATTAGTTATGAACAAAAAATAAAATAAAAATAGGAGTTACAATCTTTAAAAAAATAGTAAACTTACCATCGTCTTTGGTGAAGGAGAAGGCACCGGTGGTGAAGCAGATGATGGAGGAATCGGTGATGATGACGCTGAACACCTTTCGTGTCTCCTTCTTCAACACATAAGGAGCCTCGGGCATAACCGTTTTCTCGATGCCTCACGTATTTTTCAATCTTTTCAACACCAATTTCGGACGCTTGCAATACAATTTGAGATCTTTTCTAGCCGCCACCGTGTCTTTGGTATTTCCTTTCACATCCATGACGGTGTGAAACAGATTGTCAAACATATTCTTCTCAACGTACATGACATCAAGATTATGTCTAATTAGCAACTTATATCAATATGTCAATTGCCAAAAAATGCTAATCTTGTTCCAATTGTGAGTGACATGAAAATAATCGGGATTGAAAGAGAGCACACGAGCACACATCTCATCACCGTCATAGATAGAAATCGAGTCATCATAATCAACCATATTCTTCGAGAACCCGCTTCTATTGGCTCGAAACGGATGTTTGTAAGGCAAAAAACGACGATGACAGTCAAACCATGTTTGCTTTCTACCATTCTTCAGGGTGAAGGATTTGGTATGCTCCATACAATAAGGGCATGCCAATCATCCAGCTGTGCACCAACCAGAAAGCATTCCATAAGCCGAAAAATCACTAACTATCCATAACAATGCTGCCCTCATCTGAAAGGTCTGTCTCATACAAACATCGTAAGTGGCCTCACCAAACATCCACAGATGAGTCAGCTCTTCGTTCAAAGGTTGCAAGTAATCATCGAGGTTCCCCTTCGGACTCTTCGGCCCTGGAATGATCATGGAAAGCATAATGTATGGAGTCTTCATGTATAGCCCCTGTGGAAGTTTATACAAAGTCAACATCAGAGGCCAACATGAGTACTCAGCCTTGAACTATTCGAAAGGAGCAAACCCATCGATGTATAACCCCAAACAAAGGTTCCGAGGTTTAGCAGAGAACCAAGGAAACTCCTTATCCAAATATTTTCATGCTTCACCGTCTGAGGGATGTGATATCACATCCTCAAAGCTTTGGTTACTGGGGTGCCAAGACATCGTCTCGGCTGTGCTCTTGGTTACATACAAACGTTGTAACCTCGGGATGATGGGGAAGTAACGCAGCACCTTATGAGCAAAGCGCTTCTTACCCCGAAGTTTGTCCTTGTACCTTCGTGCTCCACAGTTGGAATACATCTCCAAGATCTCTGCATCCTTCCAGAATAGCATGCAACCATCGGAGAATACGTCTATCTTCTTAATAGAAAGATGGATGCCTCTCATTACCCGGTTAGTGGAGTACATTGTGTCCGTCATCACATTGTCTTCTCGATAAATACTACAAAAAAATTACAATTTAGCTACGGATAATTTTAGCGACGGAAAAAATCCGTTTGCAATATGTTTGCGACGGAAAAAATTACAAAGTAATATGTTTGCGACGGATCCGTCGCTAATGATATTATATCATACACTTCTGAGCAAAAAATTCTAAGGGAATGTGACTAACATTTTGTGACGGATCCATAGCTAATTATATTTTACCGACGGATCCGTAGCTAATGTATGCATTTGATTCCAGTTTAGCGACGGATCCGTCGTTAAAAAGTGTATGAAATGATAAATTAGCTACGGAATCCATAGATAAAACTTTTATTCGATAATATAAATGATGATTTTATGAGTTATAACTTTCCAAATTGTAAATATTTCTTGATTTCG
>JAOVYX010022159.1:0-14933 GCA_035668315.1 Drosera spatulata | reverse complement strand
GGTTTCATTTTGATCATTGCTACGCCATTGACGGTTGCATTTTTTTTTTTTTTTTTTTTTTTTTTTTTTGTGCTATTGCAGCTCTTGACATGGTTGTTTTTCTTTGGTGGCAGCCATTTGCTTTTGCTGTGTTTGCAGATCAACGGTCAGCGATTGATGCAAGGCATGCACTCAATGTAAGACTATGTTTCTCCATGATGCAACTGCTTGCAAGTGGTCATAGCTGTATGTAATTATAATAACTTGTCTGTAAAGAGTACAACTATGCACTTTGGCATCTAATTATGGTATATCTAGTATGAGCAACTGGCTTTACACGTTGAGTTCCTTGTATTCTGGGAGACCAATAAGATGAAATGAACACGTAATTTGTCAGGTTTATCATTTAATTTTGGTACCAACTTTTATATGTTTTACCTCTAGAGTCTAGTCTAATCTGTGTTGTGGTTGATATAACTTATGCCATTTAATGAGCATCATACCTTAGGGATGCAAAATTTGCAACTTTGTGAAAGACACAATTTTACAAAAGAAAAAGTGTCATGGATCCTTCAAAATTTACTCAAAGAAAAACTGGAATAGGAGGCATGTCTTCTTGTTCTTAAAAAATGTCATGGATCCTTTATGATTTTGGATCTGTCTATTCCTATACAATTTCATGGTCATTGTCTTTTGATTGGGCAGGGAATGCAGTTTGATCTAGAAAAAGGATCGACTTTGTACATTGACCTCGCGAAAGCTAATTCCAAATCTAAACGCTTTAGATTAGGTAAATAAAAAGCTAGAGTACTCCGTCCCTCTACTCATCTTGTGGATGTCTGCTTTGTTGTGTTTATCACTGACGTTATCCATGTTTTCTCTCATAACCTTCTAAATTTTGGCTATCAGAAAACGAAGCTCCTGGCTCAGATAAGAGATTCAAAGCTTCTGCTGCTTTTTCCAGAGGCAGTGCTGATCCTGGTAACGATATTTGTCCAACAATTTCTTGATACAGTTTACCAAAATTATGGTAGCACGTGTATTTTTGTTGCTTTTCCCATTCATCTGTTACCATTAATGTAGAGTCTACCGATAAATTTCACAGCATCCACACTGAATTGTCTTCTTTCACTTTCTATTTTAGAGTATTGATTATACTTGTCACATGAGACACACATTCTTCAACAACCTCACCAATCACATGTATGTTTTTGCACGCATGGGAACTAGCAGGCGTTGGCAGCTATCACGTTCCTGGAATGAGTAATTCCGCTTACAACATGATTGGTTATCCATCTACACAAAGGTCAATTGCACTCGCTTAGCACATTTTGATTACTTCGAACTGTCGAGATCTCACTTCTTAAGCAGACTTGATTATTTGTAGAATCCTTATCTGTTCCAAAAGGATATACTGGCATACTGGAGTATATGGTGGAATGTATTATATAAATGGTGAGTCCTTCTAGCGGTTTCTCCCTTTGACTCTCATTTCTCTTTGTTTCAGTCGTCTAAGCTATGATACCAGAATCATTGGTCAGACCAGCAGTGTGAAGCGGGTAAACCCTCTTTCTTGTGTTCTACCTAAATTATGTTGCTCCCACCTGAATGTGTGGATGAGGGATGATTTACTTAGAATCGAATTGCGCAAACTAAGAAAAAGGGGGTTTCTTTTAATCAATCTTTATTCTCGCATTGGTGTTTCCGATAACGGTGGGGACATATCAGTGATTTGGTCTTAACTGGTTCAATAGCCGAGTTTCTAAGTCTGAATTTGCCGAAAGTGGTTCTTTGATCTTGACAGAGTACACACTCATCTCCTCATTCCCCGCAAAATAACCCTCCTTGTCCGACGATCTTTGTAGCCAATCTTGGACCTGCTTGCACTGAACGAGAGCTAACTCAAATCTTCTCGAGGTTTGAGCTAAAATCTATTCTTCATTTTCCTTATCAAGTTCAGGGAAAAAAATATTTTTCTTATGGATCTGGCAGCTGCCGTGGATTCTTGAAGTTGAAGATGCAAAACTCACGTGGTGCGCCTGTGGCATTCGTCGACTTTGAGGTAATCTTCATTGCACACACTGGCTTACACTTATCATCTAATCTGGCGTGTCATTGATGTGGTAGAATTTGGTGTTACCGTGGTAGAGCTCACATGATTTAAATTCCTGGAGTCTAATCATCTGTGTGGTTGTTCCGTTGTATATATTCATGTAGCTCGTAATGTGGTCAGTTCAAGTCCTGGTAATTGAAACAGAGTCCTGGGCTTCTATTGAACCCTAGATATACTGGTATATGTTCTTTGGGACTAGTTTTTGTACGCATCAAAATAATAGTGTTCCTGTGATAAAAAAGATGCCGCGATATGCACTTATCATCCTGATGAACTCTTGTTCGTGGTGGACGCAGGACACTGCTTCATCTTCAGAAGCTTTAGGTCAGTTGCAAGGTGCAATCCTGCGATCATCTACTGATGGAGAAGGCATGCGTTTAGAGTATCCTTTTCACACCACATCCTTTTCTCTGTCGTTATTTGATCTGCATCCTTCAGCCTTAATTTGACATGATGTATGGAGATCAATCTGTTCTTCGTCACTACGATGTGCTTTAACTCTCAATAGATATGCTAAATCACGGATGGGGTTATGCAGGAAGTGAGACAGGGATGTCACAGGAACACGAATATGATGAATTAAACAAGTTTGTAGGGATCTTTTCGGCGGTAAACTCGATGATTCCGATGATGAGATGCACTATTTGTGCTTCCTTTCTCTCCGTCTCTCCCTCCGATCTATTTTTTTGAACTTTCAGTTAGATATGCGACTATTCTTCCGTTCGCATTAGTTCGAAACCTTGTCACATTATTCCTCCACGTTAGATGTCAAGATCTAGACAAGTTTGTGATTTTGTTATGGGTATGGAGAAAGCACATGGCAGAAAGCTTTTTGTTCATTTCGACATATAACATCGTTGAAAGTATGTTTGCAACTGGTGTAGGCGTACCAAAAATCATACCAGCATTTGCGGCGGTGACCATGCTGCTATTAATTTGTTGGTTCACATAAAGTAGCATTTCCTGCAATTTATGTGCGTTTTGTGATATGGTAATGACAATCGTTGTATAATTTGAAAATTCTCCGTTTCCATGAGCCGCACCTAGTTGCGATATCCATCCACAAGGTGTTATGGATATACGGAGTATTAAAGTGCGCGAACGATATTGTACAAGGTGTTATGGACCATATATTAAAACGGTCTCGCACTACAACTACAACCATAAACTCTAGTTAGGCAAACACATGAAATGAATAGCAAGGCTAACTCAAACCGACTTTTCAACACGTTTTTCACATGTTCAATGCGCAAAGAATAGTCACCGCAACTGTTAACCATCACCGACAAACGGTAGCGACCACTTTTGCTAAACCACTAGGCAAAGCGAGGAAAACATATCAAAGCGTAAGTGTCGAATGTTTATGCGACTTTCAGTTTGACAAATACCCGAAAGCAAGTTCGCGATCAGCCATAGGGAAAATGTTACGACAAGATTATAAAAACATGCTACGATAGTCATGCAAAAAAACAAATGTCATGCAAAATCCGAACAGATGAGAGAAAATCTAATATAGTACTTTGTGTTCCAAAATAT
Organism: Drosera spatulata; assembly: GCA_035668315.1. Lineage (NCBI taxonomy): Eukaryota > Viridiplantae > Streptophyta > Magnoliopsida > Caryophyllales > Droseraceae > Drosera > Drosera spatulata. The sequence continues at coordinate 11,305 of JAOVYX010022159.1, read as the reverse complement.
ATTTAATGTTCGTCTATTCGGATTAACCTAAAATGTAAGAAACATTTCTCTATTGATAAAGTTGTTAGCATAAAAATATTAAAACAATCATTATCTGTTACAATACACTCCACTAACATCCGTCATCGGGGAAAAAAATCTTTATCAAATTCCACAAAAATTCATTCCCTAAAAATCCATACGGCGAGTCAAATTGTTGTTTATAGTATTTCGGGACAAACGGATTATACCTTATCAATCCATTTATAAAGAAAATTCATACACCCTCCGTTTCATTATTTTTGTATCAAATTGACTTTACATAAAAATTAAGAGGAATAGAGTTGATTTTTTTTGGCATTTTACGAACATATCCTTATGAGAGAAGAAAATAAAAGATAAAAGAGAAAAATAATGATGGGTTTAATGGATATGACAAAGTAAGAGTAGCTTTGTAACTTTGACACATTGATGCTTTCAAATTGGGAAATATTTTAAACATTTTGGGATATTCAAAATGAGAACACAATAGTAGTTATTTTGAGACGTAGTAGGAATGAAAAGTATTATTTTTGTTTCATTCAAATTACAACGTTAATCAATAATAAAATTATTTAATGTTACGAATTATTTGTGGAACGATCAAATGTCATTTTATGCAAAACTACCGTAAAATACTAATGATAATTTAAGTTTGTATTTCAACCTTGTCTCAATAATATAATTTTTTTCGTCGTTAAAACGAATAATGAAATTCTTCAAAATACGTATTGAATAATATAATAATGATATAATATTATAATTTAATTGGGATCCAAGATAAATATTGATATATCCAAAACATTCCTTCCACATTAATTTTTTGGATTAAAATACCCCATTCTCATAATTAACTTTGGAGAAATAAAATTATAATTTAGATTTATCAATTTGTTTTGGGACGGAAGAATACCTTTCCCTATCTCCGGTAGGATTATTTTGCCACCACAAATACTCTACCACAGACTTCTGTAGAATCTAATAATGGGCAGAACAGTCATTTCGATCACCACCAACGTAGATATGCTAGCAAAAGCCGTGGAGTCATAACGGTAGACATCCACCGACCACCAACTACCGTCCACCGACCTACCACATCCATTTACTAATAAGTACTCAATCAATTGATATCTACTCATGATTCCATCCATTAGTTACTTACACGTACCATCAATTCTTTTTCTCTCCTAACTTTTCTATCCTTTAATCTATCTCCGACCTTTTCTTCCCCACAAAATAATGCACCGACCAACCCACCGTCACCATCACCATCACTTGTTTATCGAAAAGAAAAAGAAACAAGGAAAAAATACTCACTTTGTTAGTTGAAATTATAATATTATATGATAATTATATTATTCAATACGTATTTTAAATAATTTGATTAATCGTATTAATGAATATGATAAAAATAAAAAATTCTTAAAACTATAATTTTTCAAAAAAATTATCTATATATACAACACAGAGAAATATTTTCCTACACATAAACTTTCAAATTCTCACATTCATCTTTCACTTTCTTCTCCTTCTTCTTCGACCGCTTCCTCCTCTCCCTCACCCGACTCATCTTCATCAAATTCCTCACCCAAACCCTAATTTGCACGTCATTATCATCTCTGGAACAAACGACAACATGACAACGACGATGACGACAATCCAAGGACAATGATTGTGATGATAGTGTTTTTGATATCGATGATGACAATGATTATTTTATGTGGAAGAATTTCTATGATAAAAAATATGATAATCATAATGATGACGATGATCCGAGGACGACGACGACAATGGTATGTTTGACATTGATGATAGCGATGATGATTTCATGTGGATGATTTTCTATGATGGTGAATATGATGATCAGTCGATGATGATGATCGATCGATGATGGTGTTTCGATTAATGTTTCGATTTTGAATAGCCGTTTTATTTCGATTTGAACAGATGTCCTGTATCGATTTGAAAAGGCGTTCTGTTTCGATTTGAACAAGAGCCCTATTTCGATTTGAACAGACGCTCTATTTCTTTATGCCATTTTATCGAACACCTTACGGACGTCTTCGAATCGGCCTATTTCATCGAACACCATATTCACCAACTCTATACAACAACAAATTAGGACATCAAATAATAAAGACGACGACGAGACTGGGTAGTTCAAGGTGGGTTTGTGATGGTGGTCGATGATGTACAAGATGTTGGAGGTTTTTTGATGGCTGTGGTTTTATGGAGGAGAAGAGGTGATGGTGAGAGCGACGACTGGATACGATGATGATGATGAACGATTTAAAGAAAAGGAGGAGGACGAGGAGAGAGAGATGAGGAGGAAGAACGATGGAGGAAAAAAAAAGTATGTTTTAAGAATTTTTTTTTCGTTATTACTTTTTTTCTTTTTTGTATTAATACGTAATCGACTCAATGTTGGAGAACATAACTTAAACTCTCATTAGTTTTTCACATTAATTTTGTAAAAATAGACATCTGATCGTCCTACGAATAAATACAAAAAAATTTCGTATTAGATATACAAAGGTTGCAATTCTTTTGGGACGTAAAGATTGCTAGGGATTGAAGAGTCTTTAGGATTGATAATGTGACAATCACTGTCAAGTTTACTAATAAAACCAAACAAAAACAAAGATTAAGGATTCGAAACCACAAAATAATTATTTTATGAAATTATTTTCTTAAAGTATTTTATAAAGCTACAAAAAGAATGAGTCATTTCTTCTAGAACAACCTCTTTGTTCTAGTGATAATTGTCCGATTGGATCTTAGAATTTGTAACAAGAAGTTTGAACATCTACTTGGAGTCGGATGTTTGCCTCATAAAAATTAAATCTTGTGGGTAAGGAACTATAGTTGTGAAAAGTCATTTTTATACTATCTATTTCGATATCAAACTGTTTCCGACATCTTGATAAAATATCGAACATTTGATCATATGGTTGAAAAAACAATATTATTTATCATCAGAATAACCCTTTCTCATAACTTCAACAATAATATATACTACTCATTCTGTTCCATTAATGTTGTGACATTTTTTTCTCTCTATACTATTCAACACGTAATTTCAGTTGGTTCATTATATTCCCAAACGATACGATTTTTTTTTGACATACGATTATAGCAAATAATATTTACTGTCATTAGTGTTCCATGATATTTTTATCAAAAAACAATGTACTTTTTTTACAAAGATAATATAAAATTGGACATAGCCTCTTAGAAAACTACTATAAAGTTTAATAAACCCACAAAAATACAAAGAATTCCATTGAATTCCAAAGAAATCCATAAAAGACAACACGGGCACAAGCATAAGAAACAACAAACCCCACACCAAATCATGTTCCATATTTAAAACGAAACATTGGTGGAACATATAGATGGTCCCTTCAAAGTTGCCAAAAAAGGATCAACCTTTACTAGCTGTTTTCTCTCATATCATATTCATATGCCGTCCAAAAAATATAATAAAATAAAATAAAAAATACACCCCTTTATGTCGGTGATATTTTAATCTACCGACTTTCCCATCATATATACGAATACGATCGATCAACCAAAACTTGTGAGAAACAAAAATATTCCACATCAACTCTCACACAACCATTTGGTCGGTGCTGGCCGGTGAGATAAAATGGAAACCGGGCGGTCATCAGCGATGACGAGGACAACGGAGAGGCCGAGGCCGACAACAAAGGACAAGCCGTATAAGGGTATAAGGTTAAGAAAGTGGGGAAAATGGGTTGCTGAGATACGTGAACCGAATAAGAGATCAAGAATATGGTTGGGTTCCTACGCCACCCCGGTGGCTGCGGCGAGGGCGTATGACACCGCGGTTTATTATCTTAGGGGCCCCACAGCACGGCTAAACTTCCCGGACCTTTTGTCCGGTGAAGGGCGGTTGAGTGACTTGTCGTCGGCTTCTATTAGGAAGATGGCGACAGAGGTTGGAGCCAGAGTTGATGCCTTGGAGACAAGTCTCCGGCGACATGGTTCACAGGCTTGCTGCATCGGTAGCGGCTATATTGGCGGCGGTAGAACTCAAGGAGGAATTGGTTGCAACAGTGATGGCGGCGGCGGCGAAAGCAAGAGCAGTGGTGAGAGAGATTGGTTCGTGGAGAAACCCGACTTGAATATGAAGCCGGAGCCTGAAGATTCGGATTGGGACGAATAGAATAACAAATAAGGAAAAGAAGTGCTATGTGTGATAGGCAGCTCGATTTTATCTAACCAAGGTTTTGTGCTGAAGTCGTGTAAACTTAGAAAACAGAAGTTATGAGAGCTTGCTGGATGGTTTCATGGTAAAAGAAGGTGTTGGAGGATGATGCACAAGAAAGCCTGCAGCAGCTGTTGGAGGAGCAAAAGGAGATGATGATGAAGAAGAAATTGCAGGAGTTCGATGTTAATCACAGATACCTATAATTTCTTGTCAAGTTGTCCAAAGAATGTATAAGAACTATGCAGGTGTAATATCAGAAAAGTTCAAAGGTCATATATGGATAGTCACTAGGTTGAATATCAACCAACCTTTTGCTGAATTGTAGAAAGAGTACTTGCAGCTGTTGATCATGTGAGCGCCTTCGTACACAAAGATCATTTGTGTGCATAACTACGATGCGACATACTCTGCATACATGAGCATTTCGCAAACAAGTACTCAATTACAAAGCGCAATGATCGATCACATAACATTCTGATCCTTGTCTAAGAGGAGCATGAAGGGCCAGCTAACAACCAATACAACTCCACTCTAAAAATCAGATAAAGATGCATCAGAATACAGCAGAATTCCACGCAAAGCTATTTAGCAGAAAAATACGGCCCCAACAAGGCATCCTCTCCTCTACGATAGCACACACTTCATAGAGTGGGATGCTTAATGGGACTTCAGCAAAGTAGAATAACTAATTTTAAGCAAAAAGAAAAGCAAAATAACTCAATTCCTGGAAGAGTGGATATCATTGTTTGACCGAGAACTATAAACATCTTGTGCCATCGTATTCCTCCCATGCTTTCTATGTTTCCTCTTATTACCTTCGAATTGAACCACTCCGCAGACTCTGTCGATGTCTCATTGATCTCTCACCGTAGCTGAAGTTTCCCAAACGGCCTTTGTACGACGAGGAGCCATGGAAGCATCATGACTCAAGCATTGCGAGTTAAATTACAACTAACCCTGCGTAGTCATTATAGGAAACCATGTTCTCCTTACTCTGTACTACTAACCGCCAAAACCAGCCATCGTTAGCAGTCAGCTTGGATAATTTTTAACCCCCAACACACCAAGCTAAGCTGATCATAGAACTCTGAAAATATCAGCATCGAGAATCCACATGGCTAGTTCAACAAATTAAGGAAACCACCGGTCTAAATTCATATTAGTAATAAAGGACAATTAATAACGGTCAAATCTCCCATACATATAAACTGCACCATTATCAACCCTAAAACCTAATCTAATAGATTATCCAAAAACAAATGCCTTGTTTTCTTTTCCTTCATCATCAACAAGGGGACCGATTGAGAAATTCTCACCAAATGATCCTAACAAGATGTGGAACAAATGCACGAAGAACAACACCATGTATATAATCTTTCATCGAAACACCATGGTGTCTTCTTCAAGGTCATCGCATCGGCACACATCTCCACATCATACAATCACGAATCAAATCACGAAATATAAATCGGAAAAATTAGGGCATCGATAACGCAAATCGCTTCAACTAGGTGGAAAAAAAGAAAAAAAACAACTCACACAAAACAATGGCGACATTTTCACTTCGATCTCCGATTAATTCTCCGTTTGTGATGGGATTCGGAGAAGATCTTCGACTTCCTCGGAAAATCGCATCGGCGCCATGGAATCGTCTTCTAATCAGAGACGCTGGAGAAGAGCCACTGTGAGTCTCTGGCTGTGGTATAACTAGTTGGGCCGAGAAGTGCTTTGGGCTGTTGGATGGGCTGAAATGCCAATAAATTGGGCTTTTATCTGGCCCAATGTGTTGTTCTGGTCCAGGACTTTCTATTTGTTCTTGTTGGTCATTCGCATCCATTCGTGTACTTTTGAGAACAATAATGGGAGATTTTGATATCATCAGACTTCAGTGCTAATCCACTTTCTTTAGGTTTCGTTTATGGTAACCATTGGTTCGGTTTGCTGTGGTTAAATTACTGTTTTTGATGCATTGAAAATGTATCAAACCTATCACGCCATAGTCGAGGGAATTACTACTATTTAAACTTCTCTATTAAAAGATATATATTTTATAAGATATATTAAGATTTATTTAAAATTTATACGATATTTATTTTACTTCATAAAAAATATTACTTGATTGGTCTTAACTTGAAAAGAATGACCAAATCCAAAAAATCTGATCTTAAAAAATTATTTAAATAACTTATTCACATAATAGAAAAATGACCAAATCTAAAAATATCTGATCTTAAAAATTATTTAAATAACTTATTCACATAGTAAAAAAAAAAAAAGACTAAATCTAAACATATCAAACCTTAAAAAATTATTTGGATAACTCATTCACTTTGTAAGAAAAAAAAACTAGATCTTAACAAAAAAAAAACTAAATATATAAACATTCGAACAAGCTACACCTCAGCCACTCTCGCTTAGTATATACTTCTTCTGTTCCATAATACATGCAACATTTTTCTTTTTCGATTGTTTCAATTTACTTGCAGCATTTCTTCTTTTATCAATTTTTTACTCTATCAAATCAATCATATTATGCAACATTATCTCCTCTCATAATTGTTACAATAAATCTTATTATCTTTAAAATAATATTTTTTTAATCAAATTCTATCAAAATGTGACACAAAAAATTGCATTCCGGATCAATTGATTGCATGTAATATGAGACAGAAGGAGTAATAGATTCCTTGTTATCAAGCTAACCCCATTGACATCCGATTTTTTCTGCATCGTCCCTTGTTAATATTCTTTTGTTTGCATAGTTGATAGATAAATAAATACGGACGCTTTGGACCGCCATTCCAGGTGCTGACAGCTACTACTGGGAGATCACAACTTACCAAAAAAGGACCATAACAAAGATGTTACACATACATTAAGGGCTCAATATATGAAGCAGACAAGACGCCAAATTATCACGAAAGCTCACTGCCATAAAATATAACACCAGCAACAAAAAAGGTCCTAAACATTTACTAGCTTAATAATTATGCTAATGATGATCGTGTAATAAAGAATAAGGTGGCAAGCACTATAAGAGTAGCCATCAACGACAAATTATCGAATGATGGCGGTGAATGAAAGGAATGAAAGGGACCAATTAACCACTAATTGTATGAGATTAATAATCGATTCCTATCATATCATTATTGGTCATGACCCCCTACCATGCCTTAATGCTTTATAATTAAGATAACACAGTGCAAAGTGGTTGAAACTATGAACCCAGTTAGTGATGTAGGCACTTGCAATAATTATATCGACTTACATGGAGTAACGTCTTTGGGTTTACCAATTAGAATCACAGATAAACATTTTCAAAACCATGATGTTATCATTTTCGTAAAATACGAAGCGACATTTTTTATACCTAGAAATTGTCATATCCTTCGACGAAAATCTCCGATGAATGTACATCAATACATTTGGTTCCATTGTTCAAAGCTGAAGAATAGTCATATCAAGGTTTGTAGCTAGCATTTGTTCTGTCATATTGCTGAGACATCGTTTTAGGTATCAGCTTGCGGCAGATCGTTGGACTTGTGTTGCCAAAAGAAAAAGTTGGACATGAAACCAAAGGTTAAAAGGCAATGTCTAAGATATAATGATAGAACTATAGCTTGATTAGTATCCTACGTCAATCATATCTTATGAGCAGAAAGATATTTGATACTCTTTCTAATCTCAATTATTTATAACATTTTTGAAAAATATGTTTGTTGAGATGAAGTTTGATTCGTGTCATGAGACAATCAAATATTATTTTTTGAAAAATTATCATGAAATAATAATAATAATTTTAAGTTATGTATTTCAACTTGACGTCAGTGACATAATTTTCTTACATCATTAAGACGATAAACGAAACTTCTTAAAATATATAATAAATAATATAATAATTGAGAAAGTTATATTTAATATGGAACAAAGGGAGTATCCTGTTTGGAACTACTCGCACGAACGAGGTTAGAGCAGAAAGAAAGTACTCCCTCCGTCCTAATAAAATTATAACACTTACTAAATTAAAGTGTCTCAATTAAATTATAATTTTATCATATTTGAAAAAAAAATCTATAAAAATATCAAAACATCCTTATTATTTATTTCATATCACGTCAATCCATCCTATCATTTTTTTTCTTTTTTTTTTCACTCATAAAAATCAAAAAATAATTAATTTTTATATTAAAATTTAATATATATCAAATATCATATCAAATTAATTGATCATAATTTGGTACGGAACTACTGCCACTCCTTAACTATAGGTGAGATGACTTAATGAGAGTATTTAAAGAACAGAGAAGACACAGCTGGTGCCCTTATGTGGGGGCCTCATGGACCATGGTACTCAAGTATGGTGCCATGGTGCGAAGGGACTTCATGTACTCAGACTATAATCTAATTCCATCTGAAGTACTACAGTACCAGTAAAGAACTAGTAATTGGTATAGTACTTATGAATCAATTCAACATATCAAGGCAATTCGTAAATTAAACGATCGGCACATCAAGGCAATCCGAATACACGGAACTCATATGGGCAAATTCAAAATGGACATCAACGTTAAGATAAATTTACGATTCGACACGATCAATCTCTTATCTTAGAAATATCATTTAATTCTTTTCATGATCCTTGTGGGAATCATCAATTCACACATATATTTTCCATCACCAGCCCTCTGAGCCCGAGGTCGACCCTATAAACTGTACAGGATAACATGAGAGGGGTTGTACAGATTACACACAGCCTCATAACACCAACACATTCCAGTCCGTCCTAAACACAACACATAGAACCCACACACGCCGGGGCCTCCGCCCCCGTGCACGCCGACAAGAGCTTGCCCTTCCATGTAATGTATAGTCCTCTTCGCTCTCTGTTTTTTCTCTCCAGTCACTTGTCCATTTTCAACCACATTGAGATTTCAGAAATTTTCGACATTTTTGTTATGATTATTTTGTTCTGAGTTTTTTTCTCTTCCCATTGAAGAAAAAAATCCCTGCAGCTCTTTTTATTTTCTTCCATTTTGATTGGTCTTCTTTTTACCCTTTCCTTTTCTTCACCAACCTTTTTTCTTTTTAGCTGCTGCTTTTTTTCACCAAACTCACTCGCTCAGTATAAGAAAGTGAAAGAAGGTGTGTGATGCTCTGCTTTCCACTCATACTCTTCCCTTTATATGTTTAAAAATATATGTTGATTGCTGTTTTCTCCATTGATTGTTGTCGGTGTTGGTGGTGCTAGCAGTCTTCCTTGATCATTTTTGGGATTGCCCATGAGCATTTTGTGATGAAATTTTGCGGAGTTCTTGTTTATGAGGAGGAAGAAGAAGAAAGAACATCATCAAAATCACTCACATGAGAGGTAATTTCTTTTGTTTTGTAATGCAAAAAATGGAAAATGATCTATCCAGATAGGTGGTATGTGGTATCAAAATTTCCCTTTTCTACTCTTTTATTTTCACAAAAATAAAATATTTGCTTGCTATTTAGGAATCTGCTTCATTGATCAACCATTTTTTTTCTTGCATAGTTGAATGTAGGCATCTCTGATTCTGAATTCAGGTTCCTCTTTTTTTACCCCTCTGCAAGTTTCTGCCTCTAACTTCTTGTTTTTTACTTGAAAAATATTCACATAAAATTGGCTTCATTGCTTTGCATTGCATGGTGTAGGAGGCCCCCCCACTCAAATACTCACAAAAGGACATTTCTTAAGCGACAATGTTTAGTAATATTATGACGTTGATATTATCCAATAAAAACACAAAGTAAATCACATCTAAAAGAAGAGTAGACATAAAGATATATACTTGATCCAATCAGGGGGAGAACCAGGATTCAAGCATTGAATAATTCGATGTTGTCGTCGAGTATTGGAGGAAACACCTTGGCTAACCATTTTTTTGCTTCATAGTACCAACTTGTACAAAGGGTTGAATCTAAACGTGTGAAGAGACACTCTATCATTTACTATAAGCCACCTGCAATTCACATGAACTCACCATTTTTCATCTTTCATGGACCGTTTTTTCATATCATGGAGTCATGGAGCCATGGACCAGTTTTTTTTCACAGGTTTCCTTCACCTGGCTTGGAATTACAACATTGTTATTCTTTTGCTCTTTTTCGTGTGTAGGGGTGGGAAGTCAAAGGCAAAGTTATGACATGAATAGAGTTTCGGGCCTACTGTCATAATTCATAGACTTTGATACGATACCTCAATAGGACGAGATCACATCAAGACATGTAATAGTGCTACTCATAGATCGAGAGTTCTAATCATGCCGAATTTTGGTGTGTTATTCCGCACATGAACTGCCGACAAGAGTTGCTAGAGTATGTATAAGCTGTGTTCTTTTTCTTAATTATAGGATCAAAAGTTCAATGCCTTCAAATGACATCGAGACACAAACTTTTTATTATGAATATAATAGGAGGGAGGGCGCTGCTAATCACCAACTCATCCCCTGGGTCCCACATCCTTTTTTTTTTTCAATTTTTCAATTTGTCATTTTTTTATAATATTTAAAATCATTTATAATTTATAATATATATATATATATCAAGTATTAAAAATAAATATATATTTAAAATTTATATATCAATATTTACAAAAATAAGATCAATATTGAATATAAAAAAATTCATTATATTATAAATAAATACATATTAATAATACTTAACAACATATAAACTTTATTATATTCAATCATTCTTTCAAAATATTATCTACCATATGTATTGATGTTCATCACTTGATTTCACAGTTCAAGACGAACCGTATAACTATCGGTCCTCAATGGAGGTATAGTATAATGAGAATGTAGAAATAGTTGAACAAAGTGATTCCCGACATAAACAATAGCTATTTCAAGATATTCTTGGACTTTAATTGAAGGGGGCCCCAATGACAAATAAGTAAAATAAGCCGAAATATTTATATCGAATGTATGCCATACAACTTCGAAGATATGAGTAAAAATTATTGATAATTATCACATACGTATACGTTATAATTATTATGGAACGAAGGAAATATTTTTTTGAAAT
>JAOVYX010022158.1:0-14933 GCA_035668315.1 Drosera spatulata | reverse complement strand
TTCCCCTTGCTTGGCTCTTTTTCTCCCTGCCAGTGGAAAACCATAGTCAAAATGCAAATAAAGGATCCTTCAATGTGGCGCTGAGGGCAAAAACAAAAAACAATAGGGATCTACTAGTACGAAAACTCGATCCATAGGTGTTGTTACCTTCATTGGAAAGTTTACGTCTCTTCCTTATGTACAAAGTAGTACATAGAATTAGAACGGCGATGGGAAGTATGCTGCAAGCTACCACTGTCCACACCTTCTGATTTCCTTTAGCTATGCAGCAGAAAGTTGAAAAAAATATGGACCAACATACAGGTATTCAGTTCTGCTAGAGGGCGTTGACAATTCAGAGAAGAAAACTTACCCAATTCTGAGGATGGCACTCTTACATGAAGATCTTGTCCACCTTGACCGAATATCTCAATATCAATCAAAACGTCGCTCCAAATGAAGCACCCGCTTCCCCCATTGCTTACATCCATATTTGCATAGGCCAAACAGGAACTGTTCAGTGAGCACATGGTTCGACATTGGTCTAGGGTCATGTTCATGTTGTACCAGGCGTATGATGTATCCGGCAGTTTTGTGTTGGTATATGTGTAGAAGCCGTCTCCTTTCACAGAGTTCGAGGCTTTTCTCACACAACCATCTGACCAGTCCCCTTCGTTCCAGTTGTTCAAGTTCTTCGGTTCATAGCCTTTTAGACACGAACATTCAGGGGTGTCTGCAATGTTACAGCTTCCAAAAGGGCCACATGCTCCGTAGTTATCACAACTATCCGACTGTTCGGTCAAATAGACAAGCCATCCCTGGACCTGGTTGCTCCATATGAGCCGCTGCATAGTCCCGTACTGGTTAATGATCCTATGTGAAAGCACGGAACTGTTAACGAGCACAAACACATAATACACCTCCTCATCATTGAAAACATATTGGTACGTAAAAACCGGATTTGGCTTCAGATTCGGATTCCCGTTAAACCCTACACCAGTCCAGGGACCATTCCTGTACTGCTCAACATCACCTTTCATTAACACAGGCTCTGGATATCCCTTAAGATCAAAGCCATACGTGTAGCTACCGAGAGAAGGATCGTTGCTGCTCTTCCAGGAGGATACATAGCGGTTCAGGCCACTCGCCTGGTCCCATCCCAGCTTCATGCCAGGTAGCTGGATATCAGTGGGGTAATCAAAGCTCTGCCACATAAAATCATTGGAGTTGTCGTCGTCCTGATCTCTAACAACAAGATTCCCGGAATCCAAAAGATGTGCAACAGGGTTATTGGAGGTCCCAGTCGAGTTAGTAGACCAAATAACTCCGCCAGTCCCGTTGATGAGCAGCAGTCTTGGAGGATGATTGGAGACCGTTAAATAACCTGATGTACCATAGAGCGGTGCTTCTCTATTTGCCACCCACACCACGGTCAAGACAGGGATAGTATCATACCAGATCCCCACATACCTTTTCCCATTGCTACCTGGGCTGAAAAATCCTAGTGCGAACCTCCCACCGGCTGAAGTCAAGTTCTCGCCGTCCTTCAAGGGCTTATTCATACTGATCGTGTTGACTGCTGCAGAAGTAGTTATAAGTGTGATAGACACGAAGGACCAAACAGAAAACACAGAAGAATATACCCCAGAAACTCTCATGCTCCTCATCTATGAATGAGTTTACATAACTAGAAACGCCAAAATATTCTGATGAAAGTGGAATAGGGTAAAATGGGAAACTCAGCAACTCATGAAAGATCCCAAAAGTTCATCCCTTCCTATTTTGCATCTTCAGCACTCAAATGCTACCGCCAAAACTCGGCCAACCTATAGCTCAGCCTATCACTAGTATGGGGACAGAAAGTAACTGCACTTGTTTGAGAAGTTGATCAAATGCCAAGGCGTCCCAATAGATGAAGCAAATATGAAGCCAAGGAGGGAACAGGATCCAATCTGTACAGGTGTTTTATATTGTCAAAAAAAAGCGTTTTTGTGCACTAATTGAAACTGTTTGACTAATTAACGTGATAATCTGACACACATGTGAAACACACCATGTTGACTATATAATGGGCACAAAAGGCAACTGGAAACAATACCATATCTTATACTTCATTGAATCCAATAGGTTCCTCCTATTTTCAGTCTCATAGCCCCCTATGTGACAGATTCATGCAGCTGTATGAAACACCAGAAAGGATATTTCCCCAGATGTCGACTTTCAGTTTCACTCGCAGTTCCAAGACTGTTTAGTACCTAGAAGAACGGAGCTAACATAAGATTATCCCTAGTCCGTCACGTCCAGCATACACAATGAGCCTTACAAATCTCCATCACAAATATTAGACCCTAACTGAGCCCTCAACCTCAACAACGAAAACCGTTGACTGAGCAAAAGTTTACAAGGATGTCTCGGGGAAAAAGGCTACATGATTATTTCTGTTTAATCCTAGTTTTCACGTTCTTGAAGTACAGAGAGAAATCACTGTTAATTTTTCCCTAGTTTCACAACCAAGTTTTTTTCCAACTGGTCATTTGATGATGGACCATATAGGAAAAACAAAGCTGACGAAGAGAGACAGTTGCAATACAGATAGGTTCTTGACAGCAACAGAAAGGAGGATCTAACAAATAAATAAAGCGTGTAATTCCAGCTCAATTTAGTTTATGTGCTTAGCTTAGCCCGAGGTCTAACCCCACCTACTAAGTTGCTGAGAGGTTACGCTACAACGCATAGTCAAGTGCAAAAACTAGAAGTCTCAACTTGGATGAAGATCCCGTTTCGTAGAAATCCTTTGTTCTGAAAGTCCTATAGGAACAGAAACAGAAAGTAAGCTTACCAATGGGAACTTTGTCCGTGGAGCACGATTGTTGGATTTCATTATCTACAGAAGCGAAAATCTAAAGTGAGACGATAACCTGCTGCCAAACTTCAAATTGAATTGTCGATGCTTGGTTGAAGACTGATCTACTACTTGGCAGTTCACACTCCAGCCACCGAGTACCTATGAACGAGTTTCTGAATTTTAGTACTGTGCAGTAGGAAGCCCATGCCTCATGATATTTCACGACACTTCTCCATTTAAGTTACTCGCTGAAGACCACCAGCCGACTATGTACCAGCTAAATTCAGAAAACATTGCCACCACCATAAACATCATGGCAACAGAATCTTATTGATACTCAGATAGTGATGACAAGGATCAAGCACTGGGTCAAATTCGATATATACGGCAGAATTTGAAACAGAGAAAGTTAGATCTCAGATACAGAAAAATCAGCTCTACACGACACTAGTCTCTAGCATTAGGTTCATGTTTACACCTGGATTTTCACTTTAACGTGAGCTTAAAATCCTGAAAGGTAGTATAAAGCATCGATCAGATCAATGCCAAAGCAAACTGATGATGGGCACGAGAATGAGACTACGTTTCCTAGGTCTTCTAGTACCTTTTTTTGATCTCAAGGGAAAAGTTGGTCCAAATGAATACAGAAAGCGAAGCCCTCAGCAAAGTATGATGGATCAGAAAAGGTCATCGAACACATTTTGCATATGAGCTCAATCATATAAGAGATCCCGATATTCTGAATCTTGACCTGTCTTTAATTCATAGCCACAAAGTTGTTCAACAAGTTTGATAGTCTTGCGAGCAGGATAGAAAACTAATTGCAGAAAGCAAAAACACCCAACACAACTGCAACCAGTCCACAAAGCTATTGCAGTTTATACCAATACAGGAAATAAATATTCCAGCAAATATGACATACCTTTGCTTTAGTGGAATCAACATTTTCTCCATTCACTAGCAGTCTTACTGTTGCATATCAGGAACACACAGAAGAAATAACTCATTGCAACACCCTTTTCATCCACAAAACGTAAAAACAACAACAACAAATCAAGTCTTTATCCCATCAAGTGGGATCGGCTACATGAATACGACGACATCATTCCAATCTATCATGTATATCATCTTCTGTAACATTATGATAGGTCATATCATACTTCAAGGTTTCTCTCGTGGTCTTTTTAGATCTTCCTCGTCCCGTGACTGGTCTGCGTTTCACATGACCATACCATCTCCCTCATCTCATCTTCTACTGGAGCCACACCCACTTTCTGTCTGATAACTTCATTTCGTATCCTATCTATTCTTGTATGTCCACACATCCACCTTAATATTTTCATCTCGTTCACACTTATGTTCTGTACATGTTGTCACTTAATTGTCCAACATTCTGCCCATACAGAATCGTTGGTCGAATAGCTGTCTTGTAAAACTTTCCTTTTAACTTGGTAGGTATTTTAGGATCGCATAACACCCCTAAAACGCCCTTCCATTTCAGCCAACCTGTTTTAATCCTATGATCAATATCTCTATCAATTCCTCCATTCTTATATAACATCGAACCTAAATATTTGAAAGAATCCGTTTTAAGAAGAGACTCTATTCCCAACAATACATTCATCCACAAAACGTAATCTTAATTAAAAGTTATCATCTCTAAGGATTTCATTGAGTTTCATTCGGCAGAGGACCCTTATAAAAAACGTATCAATTATTATCAAAAAGAAACGAGATTAACTAAAACTATTCAAACAGATATAGATCAAATAAACGGTGCTCCCGTAACAATTGGGATTATGGATTCTCAGTTTCTGGATGATAGTATGGGATCTTGCATTCCAGCCTGGTAACCTCTCATGATAGATGTGACAGTATATTTATAAAGCCACAGAAGCACATATTATCCAAGCGCCTGTTCCCCGACGAACATATTTGCATGCAAGAGCAGGAAGATATATAACGTGTCAGATGACACGGAACTATTGGCATTATGTAATCCACCTCCTTTCTAGCCATTCATATACCTGCAAGACCAATCTGGTATACCTGCAAGACCAATCTGTAGCTTCCAACTCAGAAAGAGGACTTCCATACACAGCTATCTGAAGACACTTTAGGTGCATAACTTTGTACATAAGTGTGCAATCACTAGTGTCATATATTCTCAACTCCTCCGCCGACGGAGCTTCACAGGACAGATCCATAGGCACACACGGCAACTGCATGAACCCATCTCCAACAAAGAGTAATCAGATCATAGAAAACAGTTAAATCACCAATCCAACTCTTCCCCTAGACCCTGCTTCAAAGAAATACATCTAGGAAACCAATTGCGGAACCCCTTGATGCTCCATGCTCTAAGCACCGCTCAAATTGAAAGCACGTGCTCAAAGACCAAGCCATACTCAAAGTGCTAATACCAAAGACAGTAGTAGAATAAATCACATGCCATACACAGAAATGAACCAGATAAAATTTCCATTCCAGCGTGCAGAGCTGCTACAACATTTCTGAATGAAATGGTTCAAGGATTAGAGCTTCGTACAGATTGTAGGGCAAAAACATTAGAGGTGCTCTGGTACTCATTGAGCATGCAAGAGCCAGTAGTTTGACTGAATACACTAACAAAATTATATGTACTGCATGTCTAGCCTCCAGTAATTACACTCAAGCATGAGCCTGAAATCAGATAGAAAGTTGCTTCACACGGTATCAGAATCAGGCTCGATTGAAGACCTCAGCCCCCCTTGATTCATCATCTGTGAGTAAAATTCAGCATGCTCCTGTCCATGGAAATCAAAAGGAAGATGTTAAATAATAGCTATGCATGGATGTTCAAGCAATAAATGTAGGCCTCCAGACATACACATTAATACTCACAAAAGAATATTGATTCCATAACGTACCCCTTTTGCACAGAACAAACAGCGAACAACCCCAAGAAATATGAAGAATTGAAGATGCATTTTTATCCATGAAGATTCCAGATAGAATTACTTCGCAATTTCCCCATCCACCATTCCACTCATATGGATTCCTTCTAATTAGGTGAGTAGCCTAACATTGAAAATCTACCCGCCTTTCTACTAGTTACTTTCTTGACCTAGTGGTGTAGTTGGTTCTCCATCAGTGTATCACATTATATTGCAACCTACACAAGTAATCATGCATAGCATTTCAATCGGACTAATACTCCGGGTGTTTTCGACACATGGTCCTTGAACTCACACTACCACTGATTCAATATCATCTTGACTCAATTTAATTTTCCAATAATATCCCAATCAACTGAAAAAAGTTGGTCGTGATTTAAAAAAAAAAAACCAGTTTGAAGATAGCATCCATCCATTTTATACTTCAAAAGCAAAGGAAACCACACATCCCAAACATGGATAATACAACAACAAATCAAACCTTTATCCCATCAAGTGAGGTCAACTACATGAATACGACGGTGTCATGACAAATGTCATGTACGTCATCTTCTATAAGATTACCAAACATGGATAATACGACTCAATAAACTTGACAAATAAATTCCTATGTATTATAAAACAGAATTCCCTGTTTCAACACAACGTGAAAGATCCGGTGACCCATAAGGCAATAACTCAGCAATCCAACAACAAATATTTTCCACATGAATTTCCAAGCACACATACATTCACAGAGACAAGGCATACCTTAACAGTGACAATGACAACTGCAGCTCCTTTCTCACGAGATTCGTCGAATATCCTTTTTGCCTCATCAGGGGTAACAGATGGAACAGCCCGCGGCAACACCTTAGCAACTATAAAATGGGAAAAAGTAAGGTAAACCGAAACTAGAATCAAACCTACACCTACCCAAAAAAAAAAGTATTGTAGTCAAAATACAGAGCACCATACCTAGTTTAGCAGTGTGGCTTTCATCATCAAGAAGCAAGACCCTGTAGCTATCCCCACTTCCAGTATTTTTCTTATCCTTCAGTATTCCCATGTCTCCACCTATACATCACCACAAACAACGTCTTTAACCAAACAGTAACACCGAACACGAGATGCCTTGAGGACATTATAGCAAGAATCAAATTTAATAGATTGGCAAATCAAAAACCCATTCAAGATCCCGAAAACCAGGCTCACCAGCCAGATCAACCACTCATCGCATATCTCTTCACATAACATGTGAACCTCAATCACTTTCATGATTCACCCAAAATCATGAACAAATCTGTGTCTCAAAAAGCCCAAATGAAAATTTCCTATCCCACATAAAATTTCCACCTGAATTCTTCAGTATGAGCCCCTAAACAGCATCGCAACCTGACGAATGCCGTCAACAGATTCCAAAATCCGTTTCTTTCGTGTAGGATCGGTTAACACTCAACATACACTCACCAAAACAGAACCAACGAAATCAAAACACCAAACGATCAGACCAGAACCAAAACCAATACCTTCTTGGAGTGGAAGCGGCGACGGCTCAAGCACCCCGATCCGCGGCTTCCCCTCCTCCTCCTCCTCCCCAGGAAC
Organism: Drosera spatulata; assembly: GCA_035668315.1. Classification (NCBI taxonomy): domain Eukaryota; kingdom Viridiplantae; phylum Streptophyta; class Magnoliopsida; order Caryophyllales; family Droseraceae; genus Drosera; species Drosera spatulata. The sequence continues at coordinate 7,589 of JAOVYX010022158.1, read as the reverse complement.
ACCAACCTCCAACTCCTTGAACGGAGGCATCTCAATCACACCAGCGCCACCACCACCATGAACACCACAAACACCACCCCCTCTCAAACCGCCTCTCCTCCCAATCCCCGCCACGCAAACAACCCCAACCCCCCGTCGCCGCAGCATCATCGGCGCCAAAACCCTAGCCTGAGGAACCTGAATCGGCGGCGGTGAGGCCGCCGTCGCCATCGAAATCATCGACATTGGTGAGTTTGATTTTGGTTTTGGTTGTGATGTGGAGTTCGTTGAAGGAGAAACGAGGGGGATTTGAGGGCATAAGTATGTGATGAGGGGAGAATTGTTAGGGTTTTCCAGAGAGTTCGAATTGATTTGGGGATTTTTTTGGGGGTGAAAGGGACGTTTGAGGTGGTTAAGTGATGAAGGGGATGCATAGAAAATGGTGCAAACAAGTTTTGTACTGTGATACTTTTTGTGGTATGTGAGAGACTGAGAGTGTCGAGAAGTTGCATGAGGAAATGGAAACTGTAACACCTCAGAGGCATGAAGATGACTATCGTGAATTGTTATAAGGTTGTTTGATATGACTTTTATTTTTATTTTTATTTTTATTTTATTAATTATTGAAATAGAATAATCTGTTTTTGATTTATATTTTTAAAATAAATGATATAAAAATGAAAAACTGATAACATGAAAAAAAAAAAATCACTTTATGTTTCTCTTTCATCTAAATATAATAATCAATATTCATTTTACAATATCCACTTTCTTCCTTTTATCCCCCTCCAAGCCACCCTTCACTGAAACCCTCGTTGTATCATCAAACGGAACTCTTCCTTGCGAAACCTTCAAAACATCTCCCATCGCAACCTCTCTATCCACTTGGTTTCCCCAAGTTAACTTCGAGTCCAATTACAAATCCACCGTCGTATCCACTACCTGACCTTCCACTGGAACATCAACCACCACCTTCTCCTTCTCCTTCTCCTTTTTCTTTTTGCGAGCCATCATCGTAGTAGGGGTGGGGACGATGCGATCGCCACCAACATCATCCTTGGATTTTTCCTACCCTAGCTAACCATCGGTGAATAATGTAAACTATAACTTAATTTTTGTTATCTATCTAAAAAAATATAACAGTTTGATTTAGATTTTTATCGGTATAAATTTTGATGGACATCCTTAAAAGATCAAATATTATTTTATACAAATAAATAATGAAAATTTAGTCGTAATATACATTATGTATTTTCATACGACGAATCTTACGAAAGATTCGTACATTATTAGTTTGATGAATCCCTTAAAAATATACATTGAATTATGATTTTTTTAAATATTGCACTATTTCTTTTAATGTTGCACTATTTGTGGGTAGAGTATGAAACAATTCAAACGCATAATCATGGTTATTTCATTAAGAACAAAGTTTATCTATGTTCACCTAACTTCAGTTTCGGGACAAACACGAATCAACTGGCAATCATAGTAAAATAATCTAACCCATGATTTAACAATAATTGTGTCATTTGACCAATAATGAACACAACATAATCCCAATCAAACGTTGTTTCTCGCCTGGTCGGATCTTCTATTCTTATTCATTAGAACAAAAACGCCGACGAAGAAGCAACAAACGAGACGAGAGTGAGGGAGACGAAACGAACCCTCGCATCATCATCATCGTAGAAATCGACGATGGCGGCGGCTTCCATCGATCTCCACGATTCTCCAATGTTCCACAAACAGGTATACGTAATCATATTCTTTCATTTCTGATTCAGATCTGTTCTGTGTCTGATTAACGATTGTGATTTTTGAGTTTGATCTCTGCTAGCTTCTTGTGCTGATAGAAGTTTGATACGTTTTTGTTTGTTAGGGTGATATGTGATTATCGGCGAACATGTTTGCTTTTTGGCATTTGTTATGGTTAATGAGTCGAAATATCAGGGACAAGTTTGAACTGTAATGGGGCTTAGATTCGCTGTATAGGATTAGATTGGTATGCATGTTTGATTTTATTGTTTAGGAATGAGGTAATATAACAATTTAGGTGGAGGGATTGTTGGTCGTGTAATGGAGGCGTCACAGGATTTGTGTGGCGATTGATCATTGTACTCGTGGTTTTGGTTAATGCGAATTATTAGTGAAGATGCGAAGGATGAAGGTGTAGAAGGTGAGGCCAGTGCATATTGTTATGTGTAGGTAATCAAGAAAGGGGAAATTGAAGTGCACTATATAGTTTAGGGAAGGTTAAAAATCAGGAAATAATCTTCTTTGAGAACCTTGTAACGTGATGACATGAAACTTGAAGTGACGACATCAGAGACGAATCCTTAGCGTTTTTATCTCCTTTGAAGCGCCTTTCTCCCATGAGTAATTGATCCTGCAAAATCTCACAAAACACACATCAAACCCACAAAAAGTCTCGAAAACAAGTAAAAACTTAAGTTAAGCATTATAAATAACGAGTATAAAAGTTGATTATCAAAGGTGCGAGTGTGCCACCTGGTTTGGTGGCTTACAACTGTATTTCCTGGTGATATGTTGGAGGGAAGGATAAGGTGAAATTGATGCTTGGATCGGAATTGGTTGAAATGAAAGATTGACTATTGATGATCATCGATTAGACGAAGGGGCCCCTGTCTGATTATTGCTGTTGAATTCATTTCAGACAATGGGCTGACAATGGACTTGGAATAAAAACCTGCATTCTTATGCCAAAATGTTTCACAAACGCATGTTGAAAACTTTAAACTGCTACATTGGAATAGAACCTAAAGGAAGGTACCAAACAGGCTGATTATAGCACTGATGGTTGTCTTTGCAATTGTCTGTTTATCGTATTTAAAGCAAGGTCTGTAGCTCTTATTTGTATCTAATATGCTTGGCTTCCCACCGTATACTATGCAAATAATCTATTTATCATACAGATATTTCGTCTGGAACAAACTAGTGATGAACTAAAAGATCGTTGCCAGAAGCTTTACAGCGGATGCACAAAATTTATGTGAGTGTTTTCTATGACAAGAAAGTTTATTCGGATTTCCTTTGTTATGACCCTGGTTTTGCAATTGACAAGAAACTAAAGGTAATAATGGAAAGACATGGATGGCATGATCCCATAGATGCTATATATGATCCTTCTACCATAATCTTCTAAGGTAATTTGGGCTAGTTGGTTCCTTAACGTGATATAGGAGGCAAGTTTTTCTAGATGTTACGAGACAGTGTCCTTCTTCCATGTATGCCTTTGGAACGTGGTATTACATGCGACAAAGTTCACACTCGAAGTTATGAAATTGGCATTCACAAATGGGGTTCGCTTAGCTATGACAATATCCTTGAGCCTTCTGCCATATGATTGACTGTGGATGGGGAAGGGAATGACGGTCAAAGTCAAAATGAGCGAGAGAGAGAGAGAGAGAGAGAGAGAGAGAGAGAGAGAGAGAGAGAGAGAGAAATGGAGAAAAATCTTTTATATTTCATGCTTTTCAATGTTTGGATACATAGTCATTATGATGTTCTTAATATCCTGACAATGTACTATATCTATTGGTTTCCTTGATATATTCCTTCTTCAGGGCAGCACTTAGTGAAGCATGCCAAGCAGATGCAATGTTTGCAGATTCACTAGAAGCTTTTGGTGGTGGACAAGATGATCCAATGAGCTTATCCATCGGCGGTAAGTGATCTTGTTCCAGAACTGTTCTTACAAGGATTAGTTTTATACATAAAATAGGGCCTTCATGAAAGACGTAGCCAAAAGTGTCGAGCACCAATTATTCATAGGCTTTGTGTTCTGTAGTATAGCCGTAACTCGAATCAAGGTGGTCACACTTCAACCTGTATAGATTTCCTTCAATGAGAAAAAAAAATGATGGTTGGCACAATTCTACTTTGCTCCCCTCTCACCTTCATTTATAGGAGCCAGAGAACCTGGTAAGGAGTTCGACTGTTGATATTTGGATAGCGACTACACTAAGTTCTTAATATCTCAGAAGCTGGATGCTTTTTATGTACCGGATAGTGAGAGGCCCATATTTCTAGATGGTTTTGTATATGTCAAGGAGGTTTTGTATAAAAAGCTGGATGCTTTTTATGTACCAGATAGCAACCATGTCACCATGCTTTTCAAGGTGTTACTTCCTTATGTTGTCAATTTCAGGTCCGATCATATCCAAGTTTGTTGGTGCACTTCGAGAGGTGGCTGCTTACAAGGAGCATCTACGTTCTCAGGTGTGTGCATGCACTGCTCTCATATTGAAGAAAACTCGTGATGATATTTGGGGACCATATTATAAAAAAAGTTTGTAAAATCTCCCATAAACCTAGTATAAGCATATTATCCCATAAACCTAATCTAAGAAAGCGATCTTGTCTTCTAACAAGGGATGCTTGTATTCATGGCTATTATCGTTGGTTGAGTCCTGATATGGTAACCTAATCTAACCTGAATTCGATACCGTTGTGTTACTCAACTTGGAAATCAGTGGTGGCTGAGGCAGGAGTTATGTTGCTACTAGTGAAATTAATATATAGCAACTCATGGAGTTTTGAAATTTTAATTTGAGATTATGTTGCCGTAGTGGGCCAGAGGCAGGGATATATCTCTCTGGCCAATGTTGTTTTTCTTCATTTTGCTTGTGATTCTTTTCTTGTCTTCCTGTTTCTTCTGACTTCTTCCTGTGTTACTTTGGTTTCTTTTGTGCGGTTATGCATTGTTTTATTCTGCTTCAGGTAGAACATGTCTTGGTCGATCGTCTCACACAGTTTATATCTGCTGACCTGCAGCATGCAAAGGTATCGTCATCTTCTTCTCTTTAAGAAGTTTAGTTTCTACTATCATTATTCTTTTCCTCAACTGTTTATATGATGTTCTGAAATTCAAACTTCTGACATTACAGGGGTAAGATCTGTTGACGATGGTGTTTGAGCTCACTTTTTTTCCCTTATTTGTTCTATTGCAGGACTGCCGCCGACAGTTCGATAGATCTACCAGTGCTTATGATCAGGTAATTTGCTCTCAGCGAATTTGTCTCCAATGATCTTCTCCTATTTCATTTCTGCTTTATGATTTCTAGATGTACTAGATAATCCTACACACCATTGTTGTTCTTTCCTGACGCTTCACATTACTTTCTCTTTTTCTCCTTTCTCCTTTCTCCTTTCTCCTTTCTCCTTTCTGCTGCCCTCTTCCCTTGAGGCTGACATTTACCTCCTATGTCGCAACCTCAGCTGCTTCAGTGTTCTTCTTCCTAAGCTTCTTCCTTTTCCTGTTATTTATTTCCGTTCTAGTCCCCCTCCCACCCAGCTCTCTCTTTTCCCTTGTCATCCTCATGATCCCTTTTCTTCTGTTCTCTTTCCGCTTCTCTTTCCTCTTCCCTTCATTTTCCTATAGCACTACCCCACATTGTTTATGGCTATTGACAAGCTAATTGTCAGGCACGGGAAAGATTCGTATCCTTGAAGAAGGGCACACACGAAGACATTGTTGCAGGCCTAGAAGAGGTAAGAGGTTCTGCAAGTGTTCCTCAAAATAATCATGAGGAAGCATTGCATTGTGCTATTTTAGTTTGACTTCCATCTCAGTGGTTTGATGCCTAGAAGACTCTTCTCTGGCATCGACTCCTACTTCTTTGTGGAGAAAGCAGTTTAAGTGGTTTTTACATATTGTCTATATAGTTGTGTGCCTCTCGTATGGTTCTGTTCATTCTTGAGGGTTTTTGAGTTGCGACTTACTCTGTTGTGATCTTCAAAAATACTCTGGGCATGCTACTCCCGCAAATTAAACCACACGGATCATAAAGCGTGTATGAAGGAGAGTCTGCCCCCTACTACCCCACCCAAAAGATAAACATAAAAAATACATCAAAACACAAAAACTATAAACGAATAATGAAAGAGACGGTCCAGGACCACTGTAACAGAAGTTCATTCCTTCAACTTCTATGAGTCTTTAGGTATCTCAGATTACTTCCTTCTCTACTTTGACATATAACAAAGCGGAAAGAAGCAATTGACAGTCTCCTATTTCCTTCGTATTGGTCTGAATACTTTCTTCTATACTGGCCTTTCCTTGATAGAGCTTTCCAGAATTTTGAGGACCTTTGAGCTTGGACAATGCATAGAGCTTTCTGACATCATAAATTCTCAGGAACTTCAAAACTCAAAATCTGCCTTTGAGAGAAGTCGCTTCAATCTGGTACGTTGAAGAATAACAGATATGTCTAGATTTCAGGTTATGCTTCATAGAGAATTGGTCCTTGTACTTATTAGTAGTCACTATTCCTTCATGTCGTAAGGATTACAGGTGCAAGCTCTCTTGAGTGTTGAAGCCAAAAAGAAGTATGAATTCTTGGAATCTCTGAGTGCGATAATGGATGCGCATCTGAGATACTTCAAGTTGGTGAGTCTTCCCACGTCCACCTTTTTACCCGCCTACAAAGATGTGCTTGTACTATAGACTAAACGAGGTTTATATTTTCAGGGGTTTGAATTACTAAGCCAAATGGAACCTTTTATTCACCTGGTACGATGCGAAGTCTTTTCTTCTTCATAATGGTTGAACACTAGAAGAATTTGAAACCTGTGCAACTTGAGGTACAATGTGGTAGTATACAGGTCGAGCTGCATGGCGTGACATCGCTTGGACTCTGATGTTAACATAAAAAAGCACTTCATGACTCACTTTTGTGGTTCAGGTATTAACATACGCTCAGCAGTCCAAGGAAGCAGCAAACACAGACCAGGACAAGCTTGCAAGAAGGATTCAGGAGTTCAGAACACAGGCAGAGATGGATGATTCTCAAGCTGTGAGAAATATGGAGGCCTCAACAAGTGTTGATGGTGTGCGTCTTGGTAGCGTAGGTTCTTACAAAGATATAGAGTCAATTATGCGGTCCACTGCTGACGATGAGGTAACTACTCATTTGTCGCTGCATGCAGATTCCTGGCCTCTACTGCTGACTGCATGTATGTGTATTTGAGATTGAGTCGCATACACATTATCCTCTACATACTTCATTTTAGTCAGTTTTCTAGTAGAAATTGTTGGCACTTCATTGTTGGCTATTGTAGCAGGTGTGCACTATCAAGCAAGGGTATCTTCTAAAACGGTCTTCAAGTTTGAGAGGAGATTTTAGGAGGCGATTCTTTGTACTTGACAGTCATGGGTCTTTGTATTATTACAAAACAAAGGGCACAAAAGCTTCTGTAAGTTTGACTCACATGCTTTCACGTTGGATTCTTGAAGTGTGTTTTTGGTTCAGTATCATATGAATACTATCATCTCCTTTGGCTTACATAGGAATGCCCAGTTTTCCTTGGACGTTCGTCATTGGATGTAATCGTCATATGTAACATGGTTGGGAGGAGGCCTGTCGACTTCTTGCTAGCATGATTATTCATAAATGCTCCACTTTAAAGTAATAGTGGAGATTCATGATCTTTCATTTGTTTTCCAGGGTTTGCAACCACATCTTTCAACTTCTACATCGGAAAATAATAACGGCATGTTCAGTAGATTTAGGACGAGACACAATAAAACATCCTCTTGGGCTGGGGAATCTCTTGGCTCCCACACTATCAACCTGCATACATCAACA
>JAOVYX010022157.1:0-14935 GCA_035668315.1 Drosera spatulata | reverse complement strand
TCAGATCCACTAAAATTTTCAAGTTTGGGCATTTCAATAGGCACTTGTTGTTTAGCCATTATTGTTCTAACAGTTTTGTAACCAACGCGCAGTCAATCAAATTGAATGCAGAGTTTACAACAATAGAACCTGATGTGATGAAACAAAACCACACCGAAGTCAAACACTGCACAATAGCCAACACCAATAAGAACCAACAGCCAGATTTGATTCTCAGCCAAAGAAAAATCGAGCCTTTGCTTCAATTCATTCCATGATTTCTAACAACGGAAATCGAAACACCAAGCAGCCAACACCTCGAATTCCAAAATCAGGAAACAAAAATCTTGTTCTTCTTTAACAAATAAACCAAGACCAAATCTTGGTAATCAGCTGCACAGCAAGAACACTTCGTGCAACCTGAGCCAAGAACGAATCTCGCCAAAGACTCAAGAGATTCTGACAACAATCCACGGCACCAAAGTCACCGAAGTCAAACACTCACACGAGATCCCCGCCCTTCCTTTGCACGAGAGTTTCTGGGATTGGAAGCTCCAGGGCATCGCCGTATGTACGAGAAACAGAAACCAGGAAGAAGTGCGGTGCCGACCGCGAAGATTGATTTCGACGACAATGGGGGTGGCGAGATGCCCACAGTGGCGGCGGCTATGGGGATCGCAACATCGGTGGCGGTGACTGCGATTATGGTTGGTGGTGTTCCTGGCTATGGCGGCGCTCGACGGCGAAGGCAGCAGTGGAGGTGGTGTTGCTACAGTGGCGGTTGCGGATCTTGGTGGTGTATTAAGGGTGACGACGGCTAGGGTTAGTTTATGTTTCAAGATTGTTGAGAGCACTTGAGAGAGAGAACCCTAGACTTGAAACATAACACTCAAGGTATCTAATTTGGAATACCAAGGCCATTGTCTCCAGGCTAGTATTTATAGAAGATTAGGCTCATAGTAATAGGGTATTTTTATACAATTAAAATACACCCTATCTACCGAACACAAATCTTATCTTTATGGCATATATTGGGAAACTTATATTTAAGGAGATATTATTAATCATAATATTCCTCAACAATACATGGGACCTTGCTATACATGTATGTTACTTAACGTGATGTTTTACCAAATATTTGAATCTGACAAGCTAATATATAGTTCAAACATATGTACGAACGTTTTTTTTTTTTTAACAACATGGCCTTATTTCGTTATAGCTCTTGAAGAATTATGACCGAATAGGATTGGAATTAAAACGTGAAACACTAAATGCAAATTTTCCTGTATTATTTTTAGGGAACTCATTCTTACAACTTGCTCAATATTCAAATCAACAGATTTTAAAAAAGAAACAAAAAGCATTGCGAACCTATGTTATTATGTCATCTTATTGATATTTCAACAAATGACCCAAATATATAAAAATTCAAAAATATTCTCAAAAACACACACGAAAAAAAATTCCCCAAAACATACAATTTGATCCAATTTCTCATTCTCTCTCCATCCCCATCCTCAATCCTCCCTGCCTCATCACTGTCCTCATCTCCATTGTCGTCACCACCGCTGCAACAACCACCTTCACCGGCGACACCGTCGATTCCTCCACTGCCTCTGACAATTCTTCCCCAAAGCTCCGCCTCCGCAAAGGAATCGCCGACGATCTCAAACCCTTATTTTTGAAGTTTTTCCCAATAATCCAATCACAAACTCTAGCTTTTGCCATCAATTGTCCCAATCAGATGATCCATTCCCCTCCTCGATCGCCGACGACCATTCTTTGGAGTCATTTTGATGTTGAATTGATCGAGTTTGAGAGTTATTGGTTGTTGATTTGATGGATGATTAAGTTTGGGTGTAGACGGCCACTTTTGTTCCATTTTTTGTTCGCAGTTCAGGGCTGGCAAAACACATGTGAGAGCATTAAGGATATAACAGCTACATTGGTAGCTTTGTCTACAGAAATAGATATTAGTGCCCTTTACCGTGGCCTAGATCCGAAGAATATTCATCGTTTGGTTTTTGTGGTAAGTGCTCTAAGATGTGGCTGGTAATATGCTTCTTTTGCTCATTTCATTGGTTGAATTATTGCAGGATAATGATTAAGCAGTGCCATGGTCACCAGAGATGACGACATGTAGAAACCAATCTAGATCTTGATATCATTATAATTTGTTCCGTTACTAGAGCTTTAGTAGTGTTTAATATAACCTACAAGAGAACGGGAAGTTTATAGGGACTTGCCCTCTATGTCATTTTTTGTACATGGGCTCTGTTTCATTTGTTCCTGTGCTCTATTTTATTTTTTGTGCATGCGCTCTGTTTTGATTCCTATATAAGCATGCATCGGGTTCCAATTGTTTACATACAATCAAATTCATTCTCTTCCTCTTCAACATGATTGTATTGACATGTTGATTCTCTTCTCTTCTTTTTTGCATTGCACGAGCGTATCAACATGCATTGCGATTCTTCCTCTGTTTCAAGTATTCGAGTATCGAGTTTCAATTCCATTCGAGTTCTAAATCCAGAAGTTCATTACATATATAAGGTACGCCTAGGTACTCATTAAAGTAGTGCAACTTTGACGATTACGTGTCGCTGTATCTTGGAGGCAAAATTGTCGTAGTCCGTGTGCACTGAACGGGGCAAAATTGCCTTATGGAAAGAGTGTTTACTCGCCTCGACATAAACTGGTCTTACACTTTCTTTCCTATAACTCCATTTCATCTAATCAATAAGGAATAACAATCTTAAGATAATTTTTTGATACTGTTTGATTGGTGACTTGGTGATTGCATAAGGAAACCGATTGATTTCTCTAAGGATACCGACTACTTCGCTTACAAGTTTGATTACCTTCGGGACTACAAACTTGATTGCTTAGTCTACGGTTTCTGATTAAAAATCCTACAGATCTCTATTGCCTACATCAAAGTAATAGAGAACTATTAACATAGTGCTTGTGTGATCAAAGTTTGTGACACACTTTTTTTTCTGTCTATGTTTATAGAAAAAATGGCAACTGAAGTTCCAAATACTACTACTGGAACGAGCGCGAACCCTCCCCGTGTTGTTATGGCACCATCTATGATGCATGGGGAGAAGCTTGAGAAGTTCATGGGGGTAGACTTCAAGAGATGGCAGCAGAAGATGCTGTTCTATCTCACCACTTTAAGTCTGACAAAGTTCCTGACGGAAGAGAAGCAAACACTGGATACGGAAGAGAATAACCCTATCAAGATAGTGTCGTTGGAATCTTGGAAGCACAGTGATTTCCTATGTCGTAACTACATCTTGAACGGACTGAACAACACATTGTACAATGTGTACAGTACATTCGAGATCGTCAAAACTCTTTGGGAGTCCTTGAAGAAGAAGTACAAAACCGAGGACGTTGGATCGAAGAAGTTCGTGGTGGCGCGGTTCCTGGAGTACAAAACCGAGTTGAGTCTTAGTGTGGTGATACTGGAAGCCAATGTGATCGAGAACACAAGAGAATGGTTCGTGGATACTGGAGCCACCAGCCATACTTGCGCGGACAAGAGAATGTTCTCAACATACACACCTGTCAATGACAAGTCACTCTACATGGTAATTCTGCATCTTCTCCTGTCGCTGGACAAGGAACTATTGTGCTGAAGCTCACTTCAGGAAAAGAACTTAACCTTAAGAATGTGTTGCATGTAACTGATATTAGAAAAAAAATCTAGTCTCTGGTTTATTGTTGTCTAAGGCAGGATTTAGGTTGGTTTTTGAGTCAGATAGGTTTGTTCTGACAAAAAACGGCATATTCATAGGCAGGGGATATGTACTCAATGACCTATTTAAGGTCAATTGTATGCTTGTAACCCTCAAGACGGTTAATAATAATAATAATAATAATAATAATAATAATAATAATAATAATAATAATAATAATAATAATCCTTCTTCTTACTTGCTTGAGTGCTTTGATTTATGGCATATAAGACTTGGACATGTCAACTATAATACTATCAAAAGATTGGTAAGTATGGACTTGCTTCCGAAATTTAAAATAGACCCACATAAATCTGAGATCTGTGTAGAGGCTAAAATAACAAAGAGTCCTTTTCCTTATGTGGAAAGGAGTACTACGCCTCTAGAACTTATTCATACTGATATCTCTGACTTAAAAGTTTGTGCAAACTCGAGGTGGAAAGAAGTATTTCATTACTTTCATCGATGATTGCACAAGGTATTGTTATGTGTACTTACTACGAAGTAAAGATGAAGCTCTTGAAGCATATAAGCAGTACAAGATTGAAGTTGAGAATCAACTTGACAAAAGAATAAAGAGTATTCGTAGTGATAGAGGAGGAGAATATGACGCTCCTTTTGATGAATTCTGCAATGAGGTAGGCATTATTCATGAAACGATAGCCCCTTATTCACCACAATCGAATGGTATTGCTGAACGCAAGAACCGTACCTTGAAAGAGATGATGAATGCCATGCTGATAAGTTCTGGTTTACCCCAGAATTTGTGGGGGAAAGCCATACTCTCTGCTAATCATATATTGAATAAAATTCCACATAAAAGTAGAGATAAAACTCGTCACGAGTTATGAAAAGGCTATAAGCCTTCCTACAAATACCTCAAAGTGTGGGGGTGCTTGGATAAGGTAGAAATACCAAAGCCTAAGCAAGTGAAAATAGGCCCCAAAACTGTTGACTGTATATTCATTGGATATGCACATAATACCAGTGCTTATTGTTTCCTTTTGCAGAGATCAGATAATTCTGAAATACAAGAAGGAACGATAATTGAATCAAGGAATGCTGTGTTCTTTGAAGAAGTCTTTCCTTGTAAAGAAAGGAAAGAAACTGAGTTTCAAAAGAAACCTCGAGAAACTTCTACAAACAATTCACATCAAGAGGATGTAGAACCTCGTAGGAGCAAACGATCGAGGAAGATCAAGAGTTTTGGTCTAGTCTTTGATACTTTTATTATTGAAAGTCAAGAACCAACTTCAATAAAAGAGGCTTTGTCAAGTCCAGATGCTCTGCTCTGGAAAGAAGCCATCAATAGTGAGTTGAAATCCATTATGCAAAACCATACTTGAGAGCAGATAGATTTACCACAAGGTATAAAACCTTTAGGTTACAAATGGATCTTGAAGAAAAAATTTAAGCTTGATGGTACTATTGATAAGTACAAGGCTGGACTGGTAGCCAAAAGTTATAAACAAAAGGAAGGTCTTGATCATTTTGATATTTTTACACCTGTTTCAAGAATGACGTCTAACAGAGTGCTTGTAGCTGTAGCAACTCTAAATAACATGGAGATCCATCAAATGGATCTTAAGACATCATTCTTGAATGGAGAACTGGAAGAAGAAATATACATGGATCAACCAGAAGGATTCGTTGTTCCTGGAAGAAGAAATATACATGAATCCTCACGTTACTACATTCTGATACCAATGTTAAATAATTAAGGACACTTGGCGTGCTAACTTGCCGTCAAGAATCAAGGAGTCAAATAATGCGGATCTGCATGAAGTTACATGTCTTCTTGATTTCACCACATGATCGTATTCCTCTTGTTCGTTGATGCTAACCGTCTCTTCCTCGTGTGTTCACTCGTCTCAGTGGGATCGACACAGATTGGCTACTAAAATTATTCCAATTGTCTCCATATTCACAAATCTCAGAGGACGTTGGTGATTTCTCTAGAGATAGGTTGGAAAAAGAGAGCAGAGAGATGAATTTTTCATCACGTATATTTTACGTCTGAGAATCTGTCAAACTTTATAGGAAAAACCAGATTTGATTCCTAACTCAAATCTCGGTAATCAGTTGGAATTATAATTAGAATTCAAATAACAAATATTCCAATTCCTAATAACAATCAAACGTTATTTTTTGAAAAATTATCGTGAAACACTAATGATAATTTAAGTCATGTATTTCAATTTGACATCAATTGCATAATTTTTTTACGTCATTAAGACGACAAACGAAACACCTCAACATAGATGTTAAATATTGCAATGATTGAAAATGTTGTTTTTGATATAAAACATTGGGAATATGATATTACAATAATCAATTGACCAACATAAAAGAAAGATATATGTTGGATTTTATTTTTGTCAAACAAAATGTTGGTCCTTTGACCCCTATCCTTTCCCCCGAGCGGAGAACCCAGGTTTTTAGGGCCATATAGTTGTGACACATGACCCTGTATTGTTTTTCAAAAGTGACAATTTTCTTGAGATACCACTAAGACTTATTCTATTGAGATATTATTTTAAATTTTTTGGTACCACAAAATACTAGCATTAAAAAATTAACATGTTTAATTTCGTCCCACACTCATCGCCGCCTCCTCTCTCTCCACCTCCTTCCACCACTCCGACTCTGACGACAAAGATTCCGTCTCGGATTCTCAAGACGTCTCCATCGTCTAGAATGTAACTAATACAGATATGAACCAGATTTAGACTCGTACGTAAAAATGGGTCCAAATTGGTGGAATGTTGAAGATGATGAACACTGCAGGCTCAAATGGGTAATCATGGTTGGCTATTGTAGTAGTGATACAATTCAAGCTTTTGAGAAATGAATCAACAAAAGAAGAATGGTGGAGACAAAGTTTACAATTGGTGATTTCTTTTTTTTTTTTTTTTTTGGGGTTCGGATCCGTCAAAGCTCTACGACTTCCTCAATTCGGAACCGAAATCGAAGATGGATTTTGGTGGTCGTGAAGTACGATGAGTGAACACTCAGAACTATGAATTAAGACACCGGCCATGATGATCAGAGGATGAATCAACCTAGCTAAATTATCTTGTGACTCTTGAGCATTGAACTTGACTTGCCGTTGAAATTGAAATGAAACTAAAGACTCTTATCTACTCCTTCTTTCTTAGATAAATTATGACATATAACTAAATATGGATGTCTTATATAAATTATAATATTTTCATAAGTGACATGTTTGCAATGCAATAAATCCAAAAATATCTTTATTTTATTTCATATCATTTCCATAATCATAATTTTTTTTCTCCATCCACTCATAATTTATTTCCCACACTCACAAGAGTAAAAGAATAAAAATCTTCAAAATCAACACATATATTAATAACCGTATCAAATCAATGATTCTAAAATTTATCTAGGACAAAGAACATGAGATGATGTGTGATTATGAGATGGTGTGTGTGATGATGATCTTGTTTCTAACATTGTACTGAAGGCTTATATTAGTTCCGATCGAAATCTGGAGGGACGTACTAGTAAACATATCAAATTTTTGGCAGGAGTAAATAGTACTCCAAATTTCTTTTGCAAACATATTACTAGGTTTACTAATAGGCGCATTAGTTTTTGGCTTGCATACTGGTTTCGATAGACGTGCTAGTTTTTTTTCTTAATGATACATTATGGGAAATAACATTTTTACGTGGTACCTTCTTGAAAAAAAAAAAAAAACTAAATGATACCTTTTGAGAATTTTCTGTTTTCAAAAAGAAAAAAAAAACATGATTCTTATCAATGGTTCTTAAAGAGTCAATTTCAAAGGGTTCAAGTTTTTTACTTTCAATCTTATAAAACCGCAACCATTTAGAATTCGCAATTATCGATTTGTAGGTACTCGAGTTACGAGGCAATCAAATGCTATTGTTTTTCAAAAATTCGTATTTAAATTACATAATTTAAAATAAAAAATCATAATGTCGTGTTTTTAACAGAATCAATTTTTTTTTTATAGTATGACTTATGTTTATCACAAAACATAGTCATGAGTTTTATATTCATGTGGTATCACTTTGTAGACTTAACACAACAATAGTTATTCCCGCAAGATATCATTTCTGAAATTTATTTCCACAAGATACAGCTACCCACCTCCTCCACATTCTAACGGGCATACTAATTCCCCCAGATTTCGACGAAAGTACGACTAATTTCGATCGGATTACGATGGATATAATAGTAACTCCTGTAGGATTACGGTTGTCGTAATAGTAGTTTCTGTTAGATTTTAACGGACGTACTACTAGTTCCAACGAACTAATAGACATAATATATGTATTAGTAGACATGATAGATATACTAGTAGAACCTAATGATACATTATGAGAATTTAAATTTTTATGTGGTATCTTATGAGGACAAAATCTTTAAAATGGTGCATATCGATAATTTTTCTTTTTTCATATCTGAATCTTAGGATCTGTTTGGTATCATTTTCTTTTTCACTAGTAGATGAAATAAAAGCTGTTCCTATATTGATTAATGAGAATTATCAATTAGTCTGAGGTTTTAATCTTATATATCAATTAGTGATACCTAATTATTTAATTATCAATAGATGTTGTTTTTAAATAAGAACCCACATGATATCCTAATATGCCCTCCATTATTAGAATAGTTTCATTTTGGTCCATGTTAACCCATGCATGAGATCTTTGTTTTTCTTTTTTCATATTTGATAGTTTTTATTTGAAATCAAATTGCATCTTCCCTAGATATTCACTTTTCATTCTCTCTCTCTCTCTCTGATAAGGTGTCCAATTGGATCCTAAATTTCATTGTTAATCTTTGAAATACTTGTAGTCAATACATCATCTGATGGAGTTGGAGGCCCACCTCCATTGCGATGACACTCCGAGGTAAAAACTGTCGTAGCATGAGTCACTTTATTAGCCTCGCAAGACACCCATGAGCAATATATTTGGCTAAATTTCTTAAAGTCATGATACAATCTGCAATAATTCCTCCTGCTTGAGATAAATTCGGACTTCTTTCCTGCAACATGTGAACCACACCTTGATAATCCCCTTCCAATATTATTCTTGACATGTGTACGGACATTGTCCATTGAATGTCTTCCCTGAGAGCAAGAGATTAAGTTATCATGGGTGAAATTTCTCCTATATATTTCTTTCTCATTGCTCCACACGTCTGCCCATACTTATTCCTTGTGATTGTTGCCACCATCACAAATTCCCTTCCCTGAAGTGCCCCATTGACATTTATCTTAATAAACTTTGCTCTCGGCACCTTCCAGATAGCTTCACGTTGTCCTAGTTATTGATGTTCGATGAAGTTTGCACGGCCGATTCAATGAGGAAATCAATATGCCATCACACCGATTATTTACCTAAGCCTTTTTACATTCATGGATGAAAGCAATGGTAGCTTCAATTAGAATATATGGAGGTTTGATTGGCCCTCGATGGACTCATTGATTTCTGTTGATCCAGATTGCATACAAAATGACACCAATTTTACTCAACTCCAAAGGATCATGCGACCTCATAACTGATGTAATCCAAGCTCTAAAGGTTTGGGAATCATGGAAGGCTTGCATCAAAAGGGCTTTGGGACCAAACTTCCCTTGTTGCATAATATGCGATGGGAGTGAAGTATTGGCTCCTGCAAGCAATCGCAACATGATTTGTGAGAGGCCGTCTTTAACATGCGATGGGAGTGAAATGTTGAACATACGTTCAACTAAACGCCGTCTTTAACACCTCTCCGTGAGAGGCCGACGTGTTTAAGAAAGCATGAAGTTCAGGGATTTCCTAAGGTAGTCTTGCACATCACGCAAGCGATCTCTTGAATTTACTTCAACGTGTGTGTACGTGGCCAGGTCTCGACACGAAACTATCCTCTCGGAATCAAAACATGTCATGAATCATATAACGAGTGATCAAATCATTAAAGCATTAAGGGCAACCATAAACCATAATTAAGAAACAATCAAAAACTGGATTAACGACTCAAGGTGACATCGATACAATCATCCAACTACATTACAACCCTAACGAGAGGTTTAACTCATGATTCGATTGATAAAAAAAATTCAACAAACACATGGCGTTTATACAACACATCTCAATTCAAAATGGTAAACAAACGAGGAAAGAAACTCTAAACCAATTACGGGATGAAATCCACATTGATCCGATCAAGATCCTTATCCCGCTTGAATCACCTTCGGATCGTAACCGTCACCTCTCCTTTAATCTTCTTCAAACCCTAATTATATGTGTTGTGTAATATGATGATGGATGATTTGGTTTGGGACTAAAAAAGAGTACATATAGGCTTCAAAGACGTGGAAATTTCTCATAAATCGTGCTTGGGCGTCGTGTACAAAGCGCTCTAGCACTTTGGACTTCAAAACTTGTTTCATGCTTCAAGATTTAAGGCGTTGCGCTTGGACGCCACACTGGCCTATGCCCGCGCTTTGAACAAAAAACCGGTTACTTGTTATGGCTATATCTTCGCGCTCTGGACTCCATTTGCCTCCGTTTTCGTTGCGTTACGATCGTTTTTTCTTTCTTTATATTTTTTTAACATAAACAAATATAAAATTTTATCAGAAAACTCATGGATAAGTATTTTAATCCAAATACATGTGAAATATAAAACAAACGACGTCGAAAACGAAGACAAACACAAGTATAAATCATACACATTTCACCCTAAATAACTCCCCCAAGCTTGAGTTATTACTTGTACTCAAGAAACAAAAGGTAGACAAGATCAAAAGAGAACGTACTAAAGTGTCAAACACTTATAATCCTAATAATCGGGTGTTATCGCTCATTGTATTCTACAGGCCGATTCATCAACCCCCATAAAGTTACTTGCCTGAACAAATCCTTGTTTCACAAAATTGACTACATAACAAGTACCACTGACCAACTCCATGATTGTGCGGACCATAATACATACACTCTAATCATGCAAAGAAAAGGGTTCGACCGGAATAAGACAACAAGGTATAAGCATTCGTGTACCAACCACCCTCTTATCTGAACCAAATGTGCATTGCGATCCAATATTTGGGCGAGAACAATGAATAAACAAAATTGGATAAAGAGAGGTCAACTATTTGATCATGCAGAGCTTGGATATAAGGGTAGAAATGTGGTACGAGTCAAGACATTGGCATATCTCTACATCTATCCTCATCAAGGCATTGTGTCTTTACTAAAAACACACTATTGACACTTAATCAGACACACAACACCTCGAGTTACCTCTTTTATTAGGATTGGTGATTTCTCGAGTAAGAACAACTTTGAGAAGATGAAAAGCTCATTTTTCTCATTTTTTTTTTTCTTCGAGCATACAAGAAGGAAAACAAGGCACCACAGCCTTTCTGCATTGTGTGCCATATTACAATGTTACCAACATTCCCATACAATGTATATCCCACCTATTGTCACCTTGACTCGTACATGTGATAAGGTTCAAAGGGTTCTTTGTGGAGTTTCATGGCATGAGCAATAACGCACCTCTAATAGCAAATATAAGCATCCCTAATTAAAGCAATGCATCACATAGAATACGAGATACAAGGGAGAAAAATAGAGGGATAATAGTGTTAGGTAATGGAAGGTCTAGAGGGTTATGGCTACAAAATGAGTGGTATCAATGATCTACGATGCACACCTCTCCGTCTTAACACTGTCGAGTAGCTAGTAATTTAAGCTTGATGTATTGCAAGAGTCTAGCCTTGTCGTTGTCTCACCATCTCATGTTTAATCCCTCCAAAAAATGTGCATTTGTTAGGAGTATAACCAAGTGAAATTCTGGATAGTATCCTGCCGTAAGTTCAATGAGAGTCTCAACTTGTGCCATCCCTAGTTCTCGGATAACACCAATTTGTTTCATTGGTATAGCGTTTAAACACATTTTCTTGCTCCCTAAGGCTCGTCTACGTTCCTAGTTCAACCACTACAGGTGCTAACTCAAGCCGACTCAATTTTCATTAATTCATCAATCACAACACAACTTTCATATCAACCATGACGCATAACCTAATCATCGACGCGACAATATACTAATCTAACTCCAACTCCTTCCCCCGAACTTATTTTTAGCATACTCCGAATGTGATAAAAGAGATGCAAGAAAAAGAGAGTTGAAGTGAGCTCGCCTTAATAATGATCAACCCATTGCGGGTCCCAAAGGGCCTTTATCGTCTTGACACGCGTCTTGATTGCCTTGGTATAGCTATCACCTTGCCCTTGTCTTTGCCTCCGATCAAGCTGTGACTTATCATGAGCTCCTTTATTCGACTCAATTCCCACAAAACAACATAAAAACACATAAGAATGCTACATACTACTAACTACGTCGGAAACAACTTATTGAAAGCAAGAAAACTACCTCATGGGTTGTCTCCCGAGAAGCGCTTGGTTTAATGCCCTCGGCCCGACATCTTGAAATCTTCATTCTGGATTTGAAAGATCTCGATAAATATATGACTTAGTTACTTAAACCTTCATCGTTCCTTGTTGAACCGGAGCGATATCATTTTCGAGATGCCGCTTCTCAATCCAGGCTTTGCACATTTTGTGAGAAGTTTCCCGGTACTTCTCCATACCTATAATTAGGAAAATGATCAAATGCATCATGATGACTCTTAACACGAGGACAACTAATGTTTGAGTGTCTTTTTCTTTTCCTAACATAGGAGGTATTAGTTCCACCAGATCATGTCGTCTTTTGTGCGACTAAGGGTATGATAAATGCACTTGATGCAAGTTTGCCCTTGCGGTCTTGAACCTCTTTCTCCAAATCATCGTTTCTTGATGCAAGGTTGTCATTTTCTATTTTTAAACATGCATTAGAGGACTTCAATTCCTCAATGTCTTTGAATAACATTTCAACGACTTGATGTTGTTCCTTTACTATAACTTCAAGGGGGTCATCAAGGTCATTGTACTTAGTATTCGCACAAGGAGAGTCATGAGAGGTAGAATTCACACCTTGAAGACAAGTCTCTAACTCATCTAAAGAATACGTTACCTCACTTTTAAGCATTGAATCTAGTTTCTTCTTTGTCGGTTTGTTTTCAAACATCGAGATCTTATAGCATGAATGACGATCGCTAAAGGTATTGAAGGCCTTGAATACCTTTAAAGTAGCTTGTTCTCCTTCAACCCGGAGCTTCAATTCTCCATCTCTAATGTCAATCAATCCCCCTCCAATTTCTAAGAATGGTCTTCCCAAGATAAATGACAGGTTATCATCTTCCTTCATATCCAAGATCACAAAATCTATGGGGAATATGAACCGATTGACCTTTACGAGTACATCCTTAAGCACACCTCTCGGTTAGGTGAGGGAACGATCCGTCATTTGAAGAGTCATATGAGTTGGATTCAACTCCTCAACTCCAAGTTTCCGACAGAATGAATAAGACATCAAGTTAATCGAAGCACCCGAATCACATAAGGCCTTATCAACTTTAACCTTCCTAATGGTGCACGAGATTCTGAAACTCCTAGGGTCTTTAAACGTTTGTGGTGACTTTCTTTGGATGATGACGCTATATTCTTCATGAAGCTTGACGTTCTCAAGATCCTCAAGTTTTCGCGTCTTAGACAAGATCTCCTTCATGAATTTTGTATACGAGGGCATTTGTGATAAGGCATCCGCGAATGGAATGTTGATATACAACCTCCAAAATATTTTAAGAACTTTTCGAATTGCTTGTCAAACTTGTGTTTGGAGAACCGTTCAGGATAGGGAATTTTGGGCACATACGAAGAAGGATTATCCGGGAAAAGTTTGGATTTGGATTGAGGTTGAACCTCCAGCTCATTCTCCTTGGCTTGCTCGGGCTCCTCAACCACTTGCTTTCCTTTGTCCCTTTTAGCTACTTTGGGATCCTTGAGCTACAACCTGTTTCTTATTGCAACCACTTTAACATGTTCAATGAGGTTCGTCTCCGTGGTACTTGGGAGTTGGCCTTGAGGTCGGTTAGTCAAGAGTTGTTATTTCGCCCACTTGTGTCTCTAAGTTCATCAAGGCAACCCCATGATTAATCAAGATTGTCTCGTGGCATTAGATGTTCTCATCTATCTTGGCTATGTACTTAGCCAATATGTCTTCAAGGTTGGATTTTATCAGTTGAGGAGGATTTAGACTAGGGGTTGTAAAAGCGGTTTGATTGTTCTTCCAAAAGAAACCTGGATGGTTTCTAGCATTATTCGGGTTGTAGTAATTGTTGGTGCCTCGTGGAGGTCACATGAAGCCTTGCCCATACGCCACTTGCTACATAGATTGAGCTTGCATCATATAGGCATGTAAGTGGCATTCGGTGCTTCCATGAAGTCCTCCACACATGTCATATATGGAAGAAGAGGGTGCTTGAATGACATTGACTTGAGCATTTGAAGAACTAGCCGAAACAACATCAACTTGTTTCGTGAGGGCATCAAGTTGCTTCATGATGGATTGCATCGTATCAAGTTCTAGCACACCCGATGCCTTCTTATGGACTTGTCTCTCACCCGGCCATTGATATGAACTATCCATCATAGAGTCAAGCAAGTCGCATACCGTTAGGTAATCAAGGTTCATGAACAATCCCATGGTCACCATAGGAAGGGATACCCGAAATTTGCGATAGAGTCCCTTGAAGAAACTCTCCATTTGCATCCAATCGGATAGCCCATGATGCAAGTAGTTCTTTAGCAACTCGTTGAACCTCTCCCACGCTTCATGAAGAGTCTCCATGTCATATTGTGCAAAGGAGGTGATGTCGGTACAGAGCTTTGTAGATTTGGCCAGAGGGAAGAGAAAGAGTTGGATAGTCTCGTCCGTCACCACATTCACCTTGATCTTGTTGGCTCGCATGAGGAACTTCGTCAAGTGATTGTTCAGACAATCGCTAGGAAGTCCACTACATGGCTTATCTTGGATCATATTGATGAGTGACAAATCCCCTCCAACACATATCCAACATCCACAACACCAGACTCCACATATCGAACATCAACAAATCATAAAATACATTTTCCTAAAAAATATTTAATGTATCCAAAATTTACATTGAAAGTCTTCCATCCGAAAATGTATCGTTAAACACTTGAAAATACGGTTTCCCATACCAAAGTACAGAATCTAAAAGCCTATAACCTGCTCCCCGAGAGGTGGAGCGGGGG
>JAOVYX010022156.1:0-14939 GCA_035668315.1 Drosera spatulata | reverse complement strand
GCCAAAAAAATAAAAAATAAATTTTTTTTTTTCATGTTTATAAAAATCTTTTGATCATGTGAGTATTAAATTTGTATGGATTTTGATGAATAAAGAATTTTTTTTTCAAAAAATTATCAAAATCTTCAGTTTTAGGAAACTAATTCCAAAAACATACACATGGAAGGTTATTCCCTAAAATATACAATTTCATCCCATTCATCTCTCCCCCTTCCTTCTCGTTAACCTTCTCCAAAATACACATCATCATCACCACCACCACCTCCGATCACCGCCGCCTTCCCAAAATCACCAACGACAATTAACATGAGCACACACATTATCAGATTCATCCCGGCTCAAACTCATAAATTCAACACAACATTCTCAAGAACCTCTAAATCAATCTGATATGACACTCCATCACCGCCATCGTTTCCGGCGCTTGGTTTCAAGCTCGATTGTTGTTCCATTCCGTTTTGACGCTCCGTCATGGATGGATCCTCAAATCGATTGCCGTTGCGGCTAGATTGGGGTTAGGGTTTCGTGAATTGGGAGAAAATAAAAATTGCTACCCAAGAGGATGATGCTTTCTTATTTATAAGATGTAATGTTTTTTTCTTGGAGTAAACATCTCCTGTGGTAGCATTAACAAAAGATTTCCATTTGCAATTGTATGATGTGATGCGCAAGGTAATTTGGTACCGTCCTGACATGTTTTTTACATAGACATGCTCATGATGTTTGGAAAGAGTAAGAAGGTAGACGAGGTGAAACGAGTTTCGACAGATTTGAAAGGAGAAGAAGTACTATTTGGTCAGCATACATTTGGAGACATTATGACGCTCTATGTTTTTAATTAACCGACGCTCTGTGTTTTTAATTAACTGACCCTCTGCATTTTTAAGTGGCGCTCTGTAGTTATCTCGTTCGTGGATGCTAACATAGACAAAGGCTGGTTTCACTTAGTATTCACCACGCACTGTTGAGAAGACTTGGTGCTTGTAGCTAGTGATGCAGGGGATGCTAGTGAGACTAGAGATACCAGGGATGCTAGCGCTGCAAGACTTATAAATAGAAATTCGACCGAAATATTAGGCATGCATCGTTGCCTAACATATCATCTTTTCTAAAGGATCGTCACCTCATTCATATTTAGAAAGTTCAGAAAGGTTCTTCAAGATCGAAAAATGTACCCGACCAGGGATGGAAGTAAACTCGTAAGTTACCGAGGGTAGGGATAATCGTCCAGATCCTTGCACAACCTCTGCGGTCCATTTTTTATTCATTCAGGACATCGGAATAATCCTCCTTTCTCAAACCAGAACAACTCTGAACGTTAGGAAAGAGAAAGTTCTGCAAGAAAAGACCACCAGGGCGAACCGACCGAAGGGACTTGACTTATGCGAAGTGAACGATAGCGGCTTCAAAGCATATCACGAGCAGCGTTGGCCCTACCTAAACCAATCATCATATCGATCCCTAAGCCCCATTGCTGGAAAGGTTCGGCTTCAAAACCGTACGTGGAGCTTCCGCCTCATACGGCTCCTCTAGGGATGGAAGTAGGCCCAGATCCAGTCTCCCGCCCGTAAACATCATCTAAATATGCTATAAAAAATTAAGGCTCCCCATTAAATTAAACAGGCTAGAAGGCTTCAGGTACGATGAACAACCGAACCCTTGGGACCTTCTTCAACCCCAGGTTGTGATGAGTCGACATCAAGGTGCCAAACGACTCCATTGGTTTTTCGTCAGTAGAGTCCGATATTCTCAAATAGGGGTGGCGAAAAGAGTTTTGATACGGAATAGAAGGGAAAATCTGCATTTTTCGGGGTGTCCCCTCGGCTTTGTGAAGGCCTTACTTCTCTACGAGGCGGCCTTTCAACCTACTCATCGATCGATCCAATTTGGGATATTTGTTGTGCTTGACGTCGAAATGATGCGATGCCCGAGCACAACTGCATGGATGCCTCTAAATTAAATAAAGTATCTACCACCTGTTTTAACGAGCGGGGTTTCTTGAATAACTATGATTTTTCTTATAATTGACGTATATGGGTAGCGTCTGAATAAAATACAGAACGACTGAATAAAAAACACAGAACGTCTGAACAAAACACAGAACCTCTGAACAAAACATAAAGCGCCTGAATAAAAACATAAAGTGTCGGAAAGAAAAACAAAAACAGAACGTCTGTATAAAAAAACAGAGCGATGGTGACCGGATTTCGACTGCGACGGTCGGATTTCGATCGAAATTCCGATGGTGGTTGGGATGGAGATGAAAATAGAGTTAGAGATTTAAATGAGATGGATGAATTATATATTTTTGGAATTTAGATTCCTTTTGTATCTTTTTGGTATTTTTTCTAAGTTTTTATATATTTAGGTAAAAATTCTTTTTTTTGTGATAGTGAGATCTATTGAAACATTTGTAAAAGAAGATAATGGATGTATTGTAACTGATGAGACTGATTTGATATTTTTTAATGTTAAAAGATTATCAAAAAAAATTTATAATTTTTTTGAAACTGACGAATAATATGAAACGAAGAAAGTATTCTATAATAACATACAATCTCTTCTTAATTTTAAAAATATATTTCATGAGTTTTTTTTAATTATGTTTCGTTTTAAAATGATTTAATTTTTTCTAAGAACTTAATGAATATAAATTATCTTAAATATGTCTAATTGAAATAAAAAACAAACCCAGTATCCCCAAACACATCTACCCCCTCACGTTTTAATCTTTATCATTCCGGCGAGATCCGCATTTTCCGGCGCCGCCTTCGTTTCCACCCATTAGCCGCCGCCGTCGGCGTCGATGTGCTCTCCTCACTCATCGTTGTCTCCTTAGTCTGCGTTTTGTGCGGTACAATTCCAACAATTTCCACACGCCATTGAAAATCTTTGTTAAGTTATTTTGATTGCTTTTATTGCTGTTACAGCAAGGTCCACATTTTGCTCGATGGGTAGATTCTTTTCGCATTGATCTCAACTGGGTTTCGGTCAAATTAGGGTTTTGAGGACTTCTAGTCTATAGTATCTTGGTCCCTTCTAGTGTAGTCTGATTTTTGGGAAAAGGAAAAAAAAATTCGATGGGATTTTTTTCGTTGTGCTTCTACTTGTTGATTGAAAGAGGGATTTGTGATGATTCGGCAGATGGATTTGATTAGAATGAGGAAATGCAAGTGCTGATTATTTAGATTGATTCGATCAAGGACTTTATAAACTGAAACTGTTCTATTTGGCGCGGATGATGGTACAGTATGGTATTGTTGTCAGGACAGAGTTGGGAATGATCTGAATTGGTCCAATTATGGTGATGTACTCCCTCCGTTCCAATTTTATCGAAATATTTTCACCTGACACGAGAATTTATGTGTTGAATTTAATAGACAATGACATTTTTGTCCTTATGAGTGTGTGAGAGATAAGAGTGAGAAAGAATGAGTGTGTGAGAGATAAAAGTAAAAAAGAATAAAGAAGGAGAAATGGTGATGGGACGGATTGATGTGATATCAAATAGGGATGTTTTGATAGTTTTGTATGAAAATAATTTCCAAATAAGAAAACGTTTCATTTATTGGGACGACGTAAATAGAAAAACTTTTTAATTAATTTGGGACGGAGTGTAATGTATGTGTATATATGTGTACGTGTTGATATATCCATAGCACACTGTATTGTATTTGTCCGTGTGTTAATAACAAAAATTTGATTCCAAATGTTCAAAAACATTAAGCCTGTTAATATTTGCATATGTGATGGTCATAGAGAAAATTTCAGAGCAGAGAAATTACTGATGCGGCTTTTGCTGACATTCAAAATGTTTTGTGTGCCTCTTGAATTCTTGAATCTGTGTTTGGTTTCAAGTAGAAAATTTTAACCAGAGTTCTTTTGCATTTAATTATATTCACATAGCAAACTTTCATTATCCGTAAAAAATTGGCAATTAGGACATGAAGCCGATGTACGGTTTGTATGAACATTTTGATCAATGGTAAACAACTACGTATGAAGTTTGAATACCTCCGGGTCTACCGGTGGCTGTGAGCATATTCATGTTTCCAATGATTTTCAATTGTGATTATTGCTATATACCGAAAGCCATCCAGGTACGTGATTATATTTTTTGAAACTTCCGGTCCTGCCTTAATGGGCGGGTAACAGGGAAAATCGTGGCTGCTTTCACTTAAAATGATCAGATCAGGTTCATCACCTGTTTATTTACAGTCATGTTTTCTTACTCCATGCAGGCGTGCTATTTGAGAAAGAATTCGTTTAGCTACGTGCTCGGTGCTTCAGCGGGTCATCTAACTTGGACAGCTCATGGAACAACTTCCTATAAAATCATTCGATTTTCCAAGGCGGAGGAATTTCTGCAAGCCCATTGACTGCAACGCATATTGCATTGGAGCCCAACATTTACCACTTTATATCAAACAGAAAACAATACATGAATTTAGTGAGTTCTGCTGTCTATTTCATGCTTGTTGCAGCTTAATGTTCCTCATTTTCTTTTTCGCCCATTGTTGCAGCTAAACATTGGAGTATTTTTTTTTTTCCCGCCGATTGTTGCGTTCCAGGATCCTCACTTGATTATTGTTCTTTCTAGCTAGTTGAATTCCCTCGTTTAGAATCCTTTTTGCCTTCTTTGCTATGCTTTTCTATTCAAAATTTGAATGTCAGGATTTTCACAGATTTTGTTTGTGTTTTTTATGGTATCTGAGTGGAGACAGCAGTAACGATTGCCAGGATGTTCATATCTTTGGTTGTGCTTGCTTTTGCTGCATTTGCTTCCACACTGCATTCATTATTCAGCACCTCGTTTCCTTTCCTAGGCGGCAATTACATTTGAGTCTCGGTAACATTTACGATATTGCTTCAGTTTTCAACATCAAGTTCTTGGTCGGTGATGCCAAATTAACGTACTTCTAGTGTTAGGATGTAATCTCAGTAGTTGCGTGTTTGTAATCAACTCGATTTAACTTTTGAGTGACAGCCATACATCATAATACTCCTGAGGTTAGCTCCAAAGAGCTTGTTTTTCGGCTTTTTGCAGTTTGGGGTGCATGTACATGGTGAAAAAAGTTTGGCCTGTGAATGCTTGCTTTTACAGATTATTAGATTCCTTTGGCTTTCTGATATGGAGTAGCTTTCGTTTTTCATAATCCTTCGCTTTTCGACTTTAGTCACCAATATCATAAGTTTTGCTAACATCTTCATATGGAATAGTGAAGGTGCGTCACAGCTTCAAATTGCACCTACTAGGCAACACGGCGAAGGAAAAGCATGTCCAGTTCTGCTTTCCTCAGTTTCTATGTTACTCCTCAATAATGCTTACTTTGTGTCATTAGCTACTATATAAAGGCGCCAATGTGACCAGACTTGCTTCGTCCATTTGCATTCTCGAGTTTAAACAGAGAAAGAAAAGGCGAAAGATATGAAGAATAAAGCATCGGCTTTGGTGCAGCGTCTCAAGTTGCTATTGAACTCTATTGCTGCAATGAAAATGTTAAGTGTTAGGAGGAACATTGCTGTGAGGAGAGCTCGAATTCATGCTCTCTCATGGATGAGCACTAGAAAGTTGTCGCTCGGTTCAATTCCTGTGCGACTCCATGCTTTGCTAGACAAGAAAGTCGAAGATAAAGATGCTGAAGATGAGGACCTGACCAATGCCATCGACGTGGGTAATGAGTCCCTTCTGAATGCTAGGGATGAAGTGATCGAGGTATGCATCGATGATGATGCTGGCGGAAAGGATGATGGTGGCAATGCTGTCGCATATGATGATCATGAATATGATCAAGGCTATGGAGACTCTATGGTCGATGATGCCGATGAGGATATGGATGGGCTTGTCAGTGGTTCGATCATCGAGATGGCAAAGCGGCCCAAAGAGAATGAGGGACAAGATTTCAGTTTAGAGGGGGAGATCGACCATGTGGCAGACTTGTTCATCAAGAGATTCCATAAACAGATTCGGTTGCAAAAGATGGAGTCGTTCAAGCGATACCAGGAGATGCTTGAGAGAGGCACCTGAAGGAATATGACTAATACTGAATCATGCCCAGAATGCTATGCTGTTATATTGTTGATTTGCGTAATACTATTGGCGCGGGTACTACATTTCTTTTTTGGTTGGAACCCATAGTGATTTGCCAATGCTCGATTTTTTTTTTAAAAGAAAATCGAGATCAAAGTTTGTTTGTATGACTACTCTGAGATGAGATTCTGATTTATGCTCTGGTTCTATAGTATCGTTGTCGTCACAGATGGCATGGCAATATGGCATGACATCCTGAAACTTGTTTATGAAGTATCAGTATTTATCTGTAGTGACATGATTCGAGTCCATAGTCTTATGATATCATGCGAAGTAAGCATCCGTGAGGAACACTTGGGCACTATAACAGCTCAGAGTCTCAATCTATCAAGCAATGGTGAGTATGGACTTTGACGAAGTTGTGAACAATCTTCGTCTGTTGCTATCTATGGGTACTGTTTTCTGGAAAGTCGACATTGCAGCAGTGTAGAGGAAGTCGGTGAACTATCAACAGTGACCTACTTTCCTATCTCATGATGTATACTGCAACTATCGCAATCTTTGTTGCGATTGCTGGCTTGGTTTAGACTCTGGCAAAAGTTTCACAGGATGTCAGAGCTTTCGAACGACGTTGCAGCAGGGAAATGAGTGTCCGCCGATGGAGACAGAGATGGCAAAGGCCGGTGAGGGAAACACAGGAGTTTTGAGTACAAGATCTCACAGGACACACTTTACGCTCCTACGATTAATTCCTCAATCTCTACGAGTATCTCAAGGGAAGGCAGTTAAAGATGCAAGGGATGTAACAAAGATGCATACTGATGCCTCACAATAGCGAGGATAATATTTGTATTCACGTCGTCGATGCTGACTTCCTGGTAGCGGCCATGCACTTGAGGCAAGGTCAAGGATGACAGATTATGAGTATTATCCCTACTGGTGTAGACAGAGGGCACTTCTCCATTCACTTAACTTCCTGGATAAAAACCATAAGAAAG
Organism: Drosera spatulata; assembly: GCA_035668315.1. NCBI lineage: Eukaryota > Viridiplantae > Streptophyta > Magnoliopsida > Caryophyllales > Droseraceae > Drosera > Drosera spatulata. The sequence goes on along the minus strand of JAOVYX010022156.1, from coordinate 7,910 downwards.
CAGCTGTTCTGTGACAGAAAGGATCTTTCATAAGCTGAAACAGAATTCAAGATACCAATCATGGTTAAATGATCAGCGACCTAACACAGTTATATATTCCTTGTTCAAGCATGTTGTCATTTCGGAGTCAATCGTGAAATCTTAAAGCCGCGTAACTCTAACAAGGTTCAATCCCAACCAAATGTCGATGCTTGACATCGACAAGCGACAATCACGAGAAAAGCGATTGACAAAACCCCAACACAATAGAACATGTACTCAAACGTTACCATATGCGCACTTAACAGAATATGTACATTATCCCTTGCAAACCGAGCATCAACTCATCCAAAACCAAACTACACATATTACTCCCCTCTTAGCATCACCATTACATCATACCTATAACAGATTCTTTCTAATATCATAACACCGCGTTACACATAAACCCTTACGTCAACGGGTGAGAGAGCCTTTCACACCAGATAAGTGATCACGATCAGCGAACCACCACCCAACCACCACCTCCTCCCCCCGCCCTCTCCCTACACATCCCCCTCTCCCACCTCTCCCCACCCTTCTTCATCGGCACCTTCACCACCAACATCCCCTCCCTCACCGCCGCGGTCGCCAGCTCAGGCACCGCACCCTCCGGCAACCTAAGCCTCTTCACATCTCCCAACCCATCATCCACCGTCCCGTTTGCGAGGAGGACGTCGAGTTTGGTCAAGCCGGGAAGGAGTTGGATCACGTGGGTGGTCACGTGATGGGATGGTGAGGGGGAGCCGGTGTAGAGGAGGAAGTTGGGGTGGTGTTCGAGGGTGATGTCGGCGTCGGCCGGGAGCGGGAGTTCTAGGGTTTTGGTGAATATGTGGGGAAGGCGGCGGAGCTTGCGAGGATTGGTGGTGGTGGTGGTGGTGGGTTGGGTCATTGATTGGGAGATTGAGGGGAGGATTAGGAGGAGGATGAAGAGGATTGGGATTGATGAGGAGAAATTGAATATGAAGATTAGGGTTGGTTGGTTGATTGATTATTGGTGGATTAGGAAGGGGAGAGGGTTGTTGATTGATTCATTGATTTTGGGAGAAAGGGGAAGATGATGAACAGGGATTTGAGATCGGGGTCAGAAGTTGTTCTTGATATATATAGACAACGGATGAGGTCCATGATACGACGAACGTATTTTAATGGGTTTTGTTTTTTATTTTATCTAACTTAAAACTTAAATATATTCTCATTATTTCAATAGAATCATTTGATTTGTCATAATATATATATATATATTAATTATAAATATAATTTTATTTTTTGATCCGTATGAGCGAAAAAGATGAAAAAAAATAATGACTATGAGTTGATATGATATAAAAAAAATACTCTCTTCGTAATACAAAAAAATATCTATTTTCTTCATCCATAAAATATAAACTTGACGAAAAAAATAAACTTTTTCGAATTATTGAGAGTTATTTATACAGAAAGAGGGAGGTTAAATGAACTCATTTTCACATATAATATTGATTATATTAAATGAAGCCTTATTTCATCGGATCTGAATCCCGGTTGTACCAAAAACACAGTCATTGGGCTGTACAAGCCCTTCACAATAAAAAAAAAAAAAATATTTAATAATTTTTTTTAAAAAATAAACTCTATTAAGAAAAAATAAAATCTTAAAAAAATAAAACCTAAAAAATTTTGAATGAGAAATCCTTTTAAAAAAGTAAACCCATAAAAAAAACCTCTACAACCAAAAAGAAAAAAAAAACTAAACCACACAATATAATTAATGAAAATCGTTAGATTTTTGAACCAACAGTTCTCATCCCACACAGTCATTGTGCTGTACCTTTTGGTAGAGCCAGGGATCCCATTCGTCATTTCACCCCTTTTTTCCAGGAGCATGCAAGAGATCTTGAAGTCATCTATCTTCGCGTTACTCCTTTCGCAAACAGTGAATCATTGGTTTGTCAAAGCAATATTTCTACTAATTAAGCCTCCTGCCTTCTTCCCATGAAGCTCACAGGAACTTTGGCACCCGTTTCCTGTTGTAACAAAAAATGCTGATAAGCCACGAAAATGTGCATCTATGTTATCAGAAATATATAAAGCTAACTAGAAAACCACATGTAAAAAGTAACTCTCAAAACTTACTCGAGACCTAAAACATCGTTTTATGAACAAATGTTGAATTTTCATCATCAAGGTCATAACTGAATGCTCGCTCCAAATTTAATGACAATCAAATGCGTGCTTCACCGTGTTTTAATTACCTCGAGCAATTAGGTGATTCCAAATGTTACAATGGCTAGCTTAGGCAGGTATGGTAGTTACTCAAAAGGCAAAAAGGTGATATCACACTTGGACAAGAGAAGAGGAACGAATATAGGAAGTTACCAGGAAATTTCACAAGCTGCACTTTTATAGGCAAACGTTATGAGGAATAGGATGCCAAATTCCAACTTACATGAAGCAGTCATTTTCCATCACCAATGGTTCAAGGATTTCTGCCCTAACTTTTAGTCAACATATAAATTTTCGTTTTCATCGCTTCATATTTCTAAGATGTCATAGTAGCACTAGCTAGTTATCGGTGAGAAACAATGAATGAAAAGATAGTTCCGATAATTAAGAAATTGTAGTTCATCCCTTAGTTAAAGGTGTTTTTTTTTTTTTTTTCCGAACCCAAGACCTTAAAAAAAAGGTTAAGTTGAACACCACTAAATCAACCTAGATTGGCTCCTTAGTTAAAGATGTTTATCGTTCTATGAATGAATAAATCGGATAGAGTTGAAAATTAAAAAGATTCAGAAATGATACCTTTCATCATCGCTTCGTGGATTAAATATGCATATGTTAGATATCTATGACTCCATGATCCATCTCGCTTGAACCCCTGCACTTCAAGCTTCAATCCCATGGAAAACAACCTCAATTATTAGTGAACTTTGTCACCTACTTGACGGGATATTCTGTGTTGTTTTTGTTTTTGTTTTTAAAAATTGATATTTTTTGTGTTGTTTTTGTTTTTGTTTTTAAAAATTGATATTTTTAAATTAATAAAATTTTGATACTGACACGACGACTTATGAGAGAGCAAAAATTTATCCATTTTTTTTTTTTTTGTGAATATAGTGCTCTTCATTGTAACAAAAACTGTCTTGACAATAGTTATGCATTGATTATTTTTTTTTCTTTTTCTCTTTTTGGTGGTGATATGTTTGTTTAGACATTACTACCAACGTGTAAAGCCCAGTCCATAAGTTGAACTTGGAATGCTGATTAGAACTTCGGGAGTTGGTTCAGATATGGGCCAAAACCCAGTACGTAATTGATCCATCACCTACAAGGGCTCAGACGATGTGCTGAAAGGTCTTTTATGGGCCGGGCCCTCATCCTACAAAATCAGACAGCAGAGATTCTCCAGTACATGGATGGGCCAGGCTCTTAATGGTACGGGCTTGTGTGCCCAGAACGGCCCATGTGTTTCACTCTTTCTAAAATTAATGATGCCAAAAAAAAAAAAAAAAAACTGGTGTCGGTCCAAGTGGCTGGAAAATTAGATCTGTTAAGCATGTAGTATGTGAATAGGTCTGAAGAAAAAAAATAAAAAATATATAAATTTATATATATAATTATTAATAATTTAATATAAATTTTTAGATTAACAGTTGAATTCAATTTATACATGTATCCCACTTGGATCCGGTTTGGACGGATTCCTTTCTTGGGTTATTCCTTGAATCATAATAAGATATTTTCAAACAGGACTCAAAATTCCAGTTTGTGGATGAAAAGAATAGCGATGAAAGGGTTTTGTCTCCCTTGTGGATCCTTCCCGACTTGATGAGAAATGAACAATTAAATTTGTAAATTTAGGTCGAGAGTTTGCTATCTATTTGAAGGTCAGCAATCAGCAACAAAGTTGATCAATCCTCAAATCTCTCGAGACAAACATCTGTCACATGCTTTCAATGTCGTAACATGGTGGTGGTTACATGAGGTGCACATTTCAACTTCCCACTTTCTGCTGCAATTCTTGGCATCCTTGTATCAAATTGGGTTATTTAATGTAGCTGTACACATAACAAACATAGCTAAATGTTAGTATTGGTTTCAAGCTTTGGGGGGCTCAAACAAGAGTTCTGCTCATGTTCCCTACACATGTGACTTGAGTACTTGGAACAAACGATAGAATCAGAACTCACAGGTCACATTATTTTTCCAATTCCGATGCACGGTACCTAACTGATTAACTGCCTCATTCTACCTTATGCACATAAACATGAGACAGATATAAGTAACTTTAATCATGTAAGGAAACGTAGGATGGTCCAACTTATAGTACGTTCTAACGGTTTCGTGGACACATTCGTCCTATGTAAATCTTAAATGGACGTTATGGCCACTTTTACTGCAATTAAGGTTAGCTTAGATGGCTGGAATTTTCCATCTGTTAATAGCGTGCGGATCATAAGTATTAATAAATTAACAATTGTTACGTTTCATACGACGCATAACCATCATCATCCAAATTGGATATCTATTAGGTCCATTGAAATTAAGAAAGATTAACTCAATAATAAATAATTTTTATAAATTCTGATCAATGTTCAGACTCAAAGAAATCACACTCGTGTCAGACTCCGAAGAAATCACATAGGTTTCCGTTTAGACCATCAACTTGAGCATCACATTAGGAATATGAGCAGAAACCAAGTAGAGAAGGCACACAAAACGTTGATGAGAAACTACACTGTACAAAAACAAAATTTACAAGATTAGCGAAAAGAGATACTCTCAAGATTAACCATTCTAATCAGATCATCCCATCAAGTCCAAACCATGATTATTCCCAAATCCCATCTCCGACAACAAAACCAGAGGATCGGATCCGATCCTCTGTTACATCCTCCTCTTTCCAGACGCTGTTCATCATCATAACTAACGAATCACGAACGACGACTCGTCTCCAACCTGAGCACTGCTAAGAGACAAAGCCCTCGAGTACTTCTTCCCGGACGACGACGACGACCCCACAGAACTCGAACCGCTCGTCGCCAGCTTCTCCGACGATCTCTTCCTGAGCATCTGTCTCATACCGTCTGCCACACGACAGGCGGGATTCGACTTATACTTCCTGCAGAACGACATGTGTGCTTTCACGGCCTCCTCCACCACTTCGGGGTATTGTTTGCTTGGATTGGATGATGGCGATCTTGTAACTTCGTCTCTCACGGCCTCGGAGCAGAGGCCACACAGGAACTTGCCGATGAATTTGGACTTGATGGTGTTGATGTAGTCGCCTGTGCACTCTTCTTTCAGGCCACAGCACTCGCACTTTACAAGTTCTACTTCCATTTTTTAGGTCAAATGGGTTTCTTGAAGAAAAGGAGTTGTGTGTGAGATGGGAAGAGAGGAGGGTAAGGGTGAACGGGAGAGTGGGAGATGGGTTTTATAGGGTGGGGAGAACAGGGATATGATTGAGGAAACCGTCCGTTTTTTAGAATAGAGACCATGCACAACAGGTCTTGATCCAAAATTATGGATTATTGGATTAGGAGTGCTAGAGAATAATTATTTATATTTGATATGATTTACATAATATAAATGTATATATGAATCCTGGATCATCAAACTCATTTTTTATTGGATTGAATTATGGATCATGAATCATTAAATTCATTGTCGATTGTATTTGAGTTGTAATCCCAAAGGTTTAATATGATAATCGAATCCACTAGATCCAACATTCCGCGTTATCCAATTGTATATATGTTCGTTTTTCACTTATATTTGAGACCATTGATAACTCAGTGGCTTAACTTTTTAGTCGAAATGTGAACTAGCGGTTCATATGTGTTACTACTAAGGTATAGATTCGATGTCGGACTCTCTCGCGAAACACTCCGAACCAGTATCATAATTCACGATTAGTTTGATTGGACCGAGTGCCGCGTGTGATGTAAAAAGTTTCATACACGTTAAAAATCGAAATGAGTGATACATCTACGATTATGGATTATATCAAATCACATATCTTGATACGATCCGAATATGTGAATCAATTGAGATACTAGAAAGGGTACAATAGGCAGAGGAGGAAAAATGAGGTGCATGTGGACGAGAATAGTGGGGGCTCATGCTCTGTTTCACCATAATATTTTTGCTCAGTTTCACACTCAACTGATACTGTAACAAGCACATATATGTGGTTTAAAATTAATGAGGATTAAGATATTCTCTCCGTTTTAAAAAAATTATAATTTTTTAATCGGATATATATGACGATAAAAATTTCGATCGATATTACACGACGATCAAACGTTATTTTTTGAGAAAATATCATAAAACAGTAATGATAATAAACGTCATGTATTATAACTATAAATCATTAAAAATTTAAATCGTGTAGTTTAAACGAGTAATGAAACTCCTCAAATTACGTATTGAATAACGTAAGAAAAAAAATATTGTAATAATTATAGGACGAAAATAATATATATAAAGATCTTATAAAAAAAATATATATGCAAAGACTAATTAGGCGTGGACCAGATTACAGCTTTAGCCATAATTGCAATGATCCAAATTATCTTAGCGTGTGTCTGGTGTCAACAAAGTAATAAAATCGAAAACATTTTGTTATCCCTATACTTAATATATGTCGGGATTATATTGGCTATTGATTTCGCCTCTATGTTACCAATTCATCAAGAACAATTTACTCATCGATAAACATTGTTTCCTCAACTATGTCATCAGAAGTGTCAATCTTTTTTATTACTTGAAAGGACATCAGAGAACATTGTCTATACACGACAACCTCGATAAATTTAACCCTAATGTCACACATTAGGCTAAAATGTTTCACTCATAGTGACACCTACCAAAAATATTGGGGCCAAGGTGGTGGGCGCATAAGTGAGCTTAGCCAATTATGGAACCAAGCATATGCTAGTGTTTGTTTTCTTTAGGTTGATTGACAGTTACTTTTCGGTTGAAAAATGGTTGGATTGGATAACTTACCTCTCTTAACCTCAATTTTTTATGTTATAATCCTAAGAGATTGAGACATTGCAATGTTAACAAATGATTACATGTGTCAGAGTTAAATTTTAACGTCTTCAAAACCATACTATCCAGATGTCTGTGAATATTGCTGAAATGAGAGATTATAAATAATCAGTTCTAATATCAAATCATGTAAGAATCAATCATGCCAGAAAGTCATAAATATTACGACTGCTTGATATGTTTCACTAAAAAAAAAAGGGATTTTTACGACGGTAAAAAACTACGATGGATCAATTCCGTCGTTATATATTCTGTAGTGCGACGGATTCGTTGCAAAAAAAAAAAAAAAAAAAAAAAATTAAAAAAAAAAATTAAAAAAAACAAAATTACGACGGAAAGTCAATATCCATCGGAAAAGTAAAACAAACTTACGACTGATTCCGTCGCAAAAATACATAGGCAAAAATTATGAAAAAATATTAACAGTAAATTAAGTTTTTACGACGCATTCCGTCGCAAAATCAAACTTTATGCAAATTTTTTTCCCCAAATTTTTTCTAAGTGTTGGGAAGACAGCGCATCTGCGACGGGTCCGTCGCATAAAACAATGTTCTGCGACAGATCCATTGCAGTACACTTAGAAAAGTTTTATTACACGTTATTTTCTTTAAGCTTGTTCAAGAAAAATACGTCGAAGTGTGTAATAAAATTTAAATTTCATTAATAAAATTTCATGTTATATATTATGAATTAACTTATCATACCTAAATTATAAATGTATCAAAGGTGTATAAAACATCAATGGTAGCATAATTAATGATTCGATCATTTGTTATATTGTAAACAATGATATAGATGATTTATATCTCGTTTATTCGATATTGATATTTGGATGATGAATGTAACGTTTTAAA
>JAOVYX010022155.1:0-43935 GCA_035668315.1 Drosera spatulata | reverse complement strand
CGCCCCCCCCCCCCCCCCCCCATGCGATCAAGAATGACCTAAGGGCCTCCGCCCTTACCAATGTGACTATAGAACTCTAATTTTCATATCCGTTGATCGCAGTAACGTATTCATTGTCAGTTTCATTTTAATAAGCACACTCTTAATTCTAATTACATTTATATTGATTTATTGCATAATTCGTTATTATCGTATTATCGTTACATAAACAGTGATCGTCAACTCATACGATTACTCCACACATTACATCAACTTCTAAACTCATCGCATCCTGCGGATCATCGTTTCAACACAAATCCCAAATTTCATCAATCACCCAACCTCCCTATTCATCAACTAATTCCATCACCCCTCATCAACTACAGCATCAATTACATTATCAGACATCATCGAAATTATAAATCTTTCAATCCCTGCAAATATTTCAAATAACTTCTTAGACATAGGGAGATTGAGACGGATTGGGTTACCTAAATTGTGGATGGTGGTGGCAGGGTTGTGTGCTGACGAGGCGGCGGCAGGAGGCAGCAGCTGGTGGCGGGGCAGTGGCCGGCTGGGTGGTGGCGTGGCTGACCGGCAGGGAAGACAGCGGCAGCGGCTCTGGCTGGCGATGAAGGCAGCGGCGACGGCTGCTTCGGCAACCTGACGATGGCGGTGGCACAGGACAGCAGCGGCGATGGCTGTGGAGGAGGCCGGCAGAGGCGGTTCCGACGGTGGCTGTGAGGTTTGGGTGGGGAAGAGGTTGGTGGTGGCTGGAGAAGAAGGGGAAACCGGGAGGGGGTGGCCGGTGATGGAGGAGAGGAAGCCGGGGAGATGAGGGGAGGAAGGGAGAATGAGGAGGAAAGAGGAGGGAGGAGAGAGAGGGGAGAGGGCGGCTGTCGGGTGGGTGGTGGCCGGTGGTGAGGAGAGTGGCGATGTTGGTGGCGGCCGACGGCGGGGCTCGGTTGGGCAAGGAGGAGGAAGGAGTGAGGAAAAAGAGGGAGGAAGGGAGAGGGAGAAGAAGAAGGGTGCAGGGGAAAGGGATGAAGGAAAATCGGGGTGTCACGTGTCGTCCTCCGATTGGTCGGTTTATGATAGTTTTAGATATCCCCTCGATTTATATTTGGTATAATTATTTCAACTGTTCGTCGAACCAAATATATGAAAATTCTCAGAATTTAATAACGAATTCGAATTTATAATTAAAACGACAATCCGGGAAAATAAAATTTTTAATTTATTATATTATTTATATGGATCCCTTGATAAAGATATTTATATGAGAATCTTTGAAGGATTAAATGTACCAGTGACGCAAAAATCCAATCAGTTATACTCGGTTAAAGTACAACAATCGTTGTATGCTTTAAAGCAATATGGTCGTATATGATACAATCGGCTCAGTGAGTATCTGATTAAATTGGGATACAAGAACAATGATGTATGCCCATGTGTCATTATAAAGAAATTACAAGATGATTTAGCCATCATCGCTGTGTATATGGACGATCTCAATCTTCTTGAACAAAATTTCAATGTTTAAGGGAGTTTTGTTTAAGGGGGAGATTACACTCATTTTTCTTCCTGGTTTTTATCCCACTGGTTTTTTCCTGGTAAGGTTTTGAAGAGACAATCTTAATAGATGATAAATACATCAAGAGGGAGTGTTATAAATTATTCAATTATAATTATCTTTTGAAAATGATGTATTTACATCTAAGCATAAAGATTTTTCTTTAAATCTCATCTACTTTTGAGGCTATTAAAGGGGTTTACATAATTAGCTATTAATTAGACCTAATCATCTTAATTAGGTGAGAAAATTAAATATTAATTAATTATCTTGAGTCCTATAAATGAAGCTCATTTGTAAGGTATTATGTGCACATTTCAATGAGAAGAAACCACTCTTTGTTTCTCTAGTCTCCCTCTAAAAGGTTTAATTACTTTGTTAAATCCGACGTTTATCGTCCGACGAAATTAATCCGGATATATCGGCGTATCAATTTAGTCTCCGCGAGCACTTGTTCTACAATAGAATAGTAATTTGTTAATAATAACAATGACCTCAAAACCTTGTATTACGATTAAAATATTATAGTAAACTATTCAAAGAAGATAAGGATATAATATTAGAGAAGAGATTAAGACCAAAGAACACTCTGATTCAGTCCACCAAAACATTATTGAGAATTACATCGATATAAAACCACAAACCATATTGTGAATTTAATTACTTCTCAACTATACACACATAGGGCTTTTTACTTTTTTTGTGTTTTTTTATAAACAAAATTATCAAATTAGAATTGCAAACAAGTTAATTATCAAATTAGGTTTTTTTTCAAATTATAATGAGAAAAAACGTCTTGTGCTATTTTCAGAAGAAGGTATAGGACATCTTTGACTGAGTTAATGACGCAGGATGCCTTTATAAAGATGCAGGGCGGGACTAGCTTAAATCCAAGCAGATTACCTCAGCCTGCCTTCCTAATTCGTCCATGTCTGCGAGAACAGCTGCCTTTGCTCTTGGATGATTGTAGAGTTGTGCAAGACAATCAAACTGCACCAAACCAAAAAGAACGTTAGAGAGCAGTTCCAGCCAAAATGAGAGAGGGAGGAAGAATGAGATTTGAGACAAAGACTTCCTGCGTCTTTGAACACAATAAAGACGTCTTGCGACTTCTAATCAGAATTGCACAGGATATTTTCTTTCATTAGAATTTGAAAAAAAAATTAATTTCAAAATTAACTTATTTGTTATCCTATTTTAAAAATTTTATTTATAAAATGACCTAATTAAAAAAATATCCCCACATACATAGTTGATAGTACATTAAACTATTTGAAGTGATCAAACCATACAACAATATAACTAACTTAATACCAACCGTAAAGAACGACATTTTAACAAACATTGTTACTCTATATATGTTTCTAAGTCTAAGGAGACACGATACAAACAACTCATGACATCAATATCACTCTAACATCGTATTAAGAAATCAACTTTATCAAAAGTTTAAATAGATCAATAATTTAACTTTAACAACATCAACTATAATGTTGATTCTAACTAGTCCCGCCTGACCACTCATCTCTAATTCCATCTCCATTGACTACATCACCATTTCCAAGATCATTCCCCCAATAGCTTAATCCGAACTCCTGATTATTAGAACCAATGATATCTCCAATCTGTGCATCCGAATCAATCAAAGCCCCAACAAAGCTCCCACCCATATTAGCAACCATTGCACCATTCTGCTCAGTGTTGATCAACCCTGCAGGTGCCGAACCGGGTTCTTGTACATTCGACATTGTATCCATGCTGGTTTCGAGTGTGTGACTCCGGCGTTTCGAGGAGGAGCGTTTGGAGGTGTTCTTTCGGGTGCCGCCACCGACGGGGACCTTCCTTAGAGAACCGCCTTTAGTCCAATACCTGTTGAGATAGTTAATTAATATTTTTGATATTAAACATGTATACTTAGATATATTCTGTCATTTTCGTCCCATAATTCTTATAAAATTTATGTATTTTGTATTATTTTATATGTATAAATATAAGTCTCGTTTTCATATCAAATTACGTTCGATCGTCCCACAACATGTATTAGGTTCAAGTATATAATTTACACAATCATTAATGTTTCAAGATAAATTTATCAAAAATTACGTTTGATCGTCGTTACACACGTGTCAAATGTTACATTGATAAGTATCGGATCAAAATATTAGCAACAATTTTGAAATGAAGGGAGTAATATAAATCCCACAATGATATATATAACCGACAATAGTAGATACTAACTAATGGATTAAATCTTCATGTCAAGAGACAGGTGTATTTTATATGAATACTACGTACCCTAGAGACATCAACCATGACGTTGATACTCCGAATTTGATACTTTTGAGTGTAATACTTTGAGCCAACGTATTTTATCCTAATTAGCAACACCCAGTTACATTTGCAATACCTTCGGCAGCTCTTGCAGTAATGGCGAGGCTGCGAGAGATTGTAGTTGTTGTAGTAACAGAACTTGGTGTCCGTCGATTCGCATCGCGGGCATCTCAGCTGCTGCTGCTGCTCTTGCTGATCTGAATAGTAGTTTTGCTGGTGTGGTCTCAGCTGCTGTACAAATGAGGCCAGATCTTGCATCTTTGTGATCAGGAATTGAAGGATAGAAATGAAATGGGCAAATTGTGGTTTTTGAGAAAGATGAAAGAGTTCTTTTGTGATCGTTAAAAAAAAAAAAAAAAAAAAAAGAGTTCTTTTGTGAGAAAATTGGGACAAATTTTTTTCTTTGCTGGGTTTTTTTGTTTCCTCTTGTGGATTGTTATTGATATATGTGATGAGGAGGAGAAATGATGCAAGATAATGCAAACTGATCAGCGGAAGAGAGAGTGGGGAGAATAGAATTGAGGAGATATTTGTACTTGGATGTGGGGGTATGGATGTGATTTGTCATTTTGGTTTGTCTCAATATGCTGACCATAGAAACATGCATGAGGTAGATCACGATAGGGTGTGTCCGAACTACAGTCATTTTGTTTCTGGTGTATTATAATTTGATAAAAATCTTACATGTGTTTATTTATCAAAATATTGTATACATGTTTATAAAAAGAAAAAAAAAATATTGCATGCAAAATTGTTACGCATGATCGTCAAACTACATTCAACTAAAACAAAATACAGTAAACAACAACAATGTACAATGGTTGCGCGAAGTATTTCAGACACGGATTGCCTGCTGTTGAAATATAGCTGCATTGATGTTGTATTGAATAAACACCGTTGGATCTCCTCGAGATAGAAAAAAAAAAAAAAAAAGAAGAAGAAGACTGACATCTTTTTCTTTTCTTTTTTCTTTTTTGGGTTTTTTATGACCATTGGATCATCTGTGTTCTTGGACAATCCCAGCTGACGATCCAATTCCAAGTATTTCAGACATGGGTGCAGTGGTACTATTTGAGAGAGGAATTTATGTGGTGGGTGCCACCACATGGTTGGATGAGGTGGTCACGATGGAAAATATGTATACGTCCAAAGGTGCACATAAAATGCTCCTAAATGTTACTTTCAGAATAATAGCGATGAATGCTGGCAGCGTGCTCAACACATGAAAATGGTATGAGAATTGCAGTTTTTAGTGGCATATGGGAGAGCTACAGGTAAGAATCTATCCTTGGTTCCAATATTATTTAGCGTAAAGGTCGATTCAATACATTTTATCTAAAGTTTGTACTCGTACTTCTTTTGTGAATATATAATTGTAAGATAAAAGTTTTTCTTTCGTTAGTAATCGAGAATAATAGAATCACAAGTGTTGTATTCAGTAGAGTTGCGCCTGATGCTGCCTAAACTAGATACGGGTAACCTTAGATGTAACTGTAGTGGTACCAGTCAGCAAGATGACCGCAGTACTTATGTAACCTTCCTATAGTTTGTATTTGTAGGTGTCATTGCCAAGTCAAATGCATGTACAACTAGCATATTATAGTCTGAGTCAAAGGCATCGGGCTGACCGTCTCAGTGTAACAAGTAGTTCGATTCGGTTGATATAATCAAAATAAGACGACGTTTTGGACAAGAAAAAGTGACCGTAGGGTGCTATAAAGGTGATTTCACCTTTATAGAACCGGAGTGTGGTTTCCGCTTCCAAGATTGGTCAAATCGATTATGAATTGAAGCGATTCGGGTTACAAAGTACGATGGTAATGTTCAGTGCAAAGGAAGCCGAACCACAGGAACATGACAATCCGACATGGTTTTGGATTGATCGCAGTTCAGGTTCCTGTTCTGAAACAAGAGTGAAAACAAAGAAATTGATTCTGTGTGTCATTTACTTTCAAGAGATCAGATCACATTACAGCATCCCTTGATGAAGGGACCTGCGAGTACAAATGCTTGAGGGCCATCGCGATTAAAAAGCGGAAGAGTGCTAAACCTCATACTTGAGAAGAATTAACAAATCAATATACTAGCATATTCTAAGCAGCTCCTTCTATCAACTCTGTTCTTTTTTCGAGTAAACAATAACACTACACTCATCGCTTGCCGTGTCAAATTTAAAACATTTCTTCAGATTCTGGTCATTGGAGGGCTGCAAACAGATTCAGTTCCCATGTACATCAAGCGGCCGAACGCAAATGTAATGAACAAAACGAAGCTTTGTCTCTTTTTGGCGGCAGCGAAGGTTCAAAAGAATATGACATTACAAAACAGAATCGGAGGACAATTACCGCCAAATTGACGTAGCTTCCACACCGAACCTTGGGACAGCTGAAGCTTGAGAAAAATATGATAGCAGTAGCACCTTAGTACAGATCTTTACCAGGAAAATATGGCATCCACAAGTCAGAAGATGGTGTAAAGTACCAGTGGCTGCTTCCATTAACCACCCAAAATTTTGCTGCCAAGCACTCGAGGCATATTCGACTTTATGCATAGTACATGTACAGGCTGTTGGCAGCGGCACAAGCAATCGAGTTTTCGGTTGGGTGCCATGCCAAGTGAAGCAATTTTGAAGTGAAGTCGAAAGAATTTCCATTGGCATCAACATCAGGGCTTTCTGATCCTGTTCAGATTACAGCAATTTTCCTTTGTAACTCAGTATACGTAGGGAACAGAACTCATATTGACAGAGATGCAGTCACTGGTACTGTGATTTTTAATGTGTTAATTATTATTGAATGAAAAGAGACAAAAAGTTGAGCTTATCGAAACTTCAATAACATAACCTAACTGTAAGACCTTTGAAACCATTAACTTTCAACTTTTAAAGTCCACCAGAGCATCTCTAAGAGGAAGCAAAAAGAGAAAAGAATCACCTCGTCTGACAACTCGTGTTAAACTGCCAAGAGACCTAGCAGGTCTCGATGGGGTTTGAACTTGTTTCCTGCAAAGGGAATACAAAAGAATTATTCATACTCCCAGTTTGTTGATGTTACCGATTGTTTGTGGACTCAACCACATGGCAGAGATCCAGGTCTCGAACCAGATCCAAAACCAGATCATTGCAAGGATATAAAATCTTCTGTGACAAGCTTATCAGTTCCTTGCTCACAGTCCCCAATATAGGAACACATGTGGTTTGCAGGTTATGATTGGGCCAAAGGTACACTTCGATAGTCTGATTGACAGTTCAATAACATCGCTAGCGCTACAAAATTTCCTTCTCTATGAAGAATTTATTACCTCATGGGATTTTTGCTAGCCTCCAATGTTGTTGCTTCCGTACTTCCAGGGGCACAACCAACCACACGGAAGAGATTGCTGGGTGAAAAAAACAATCACTTGAATTCAGCATGGAGGGAAGCAACAATTGCACCAAAAAGGAACAAGATATTTAACAAACCTGTAAGACCCAGTTGCTACTCGCTGCCCATCACCACTCAGACAACATTCAAATTTGTCAAATATTGAATCGTTCTCATACAAATCGCACAACTGGACGTTAAGAAGTCTGTCAATCACGGCCTCGAAAAGACAACATTATTTGACGGGCAGATGTAAAATTGAAGCAAATTTTACCTTAGGTCTTAAATATTCATGAACTTGAAATGTTGCGACAGGACCTGAATTCATGTTGATGTCCCATAACTGAAGTTGAAAGCAAGAACTATATTTCTTTCAGCAAGAGAAAAGAACATGCCAAACTTTTTCCCAGAGTCCAAAATATGCAATCATATTTTGTTTACGGCTACTACCAGGTCACATGAAAAAACCAAGATGGGGAATTGACAAGCGACGATCTTGCAGGAGAGGTAAAATAAGGAACTGTTCGCAATCCAATGGGAATCTTCCCTAGAGGGCATTTTCCTTCCTGATTAGCTGTTTTAATGCCCAATCTAAGAAATTGACTAGAACAAGGTCAAGAAGACTGTTATTTTCTTGAATATTTGCAAATCACCATGAAGATAATACAGCGAGGGCAATTTGATCCTGAGACCATTTTCTTCTTCCTTTTCCAAATTGCCTGATACCATTTCTTAATTTACGATAAACAAGTACGAGTATGGAAAATAAACCTGAACAATATGTTTTGGCAATTTAAGAAGAAGAAGAAGAATATAACCAAGATTGAAATGGCCATAATATATAGAGCAGAGGCGATACATAATTTCTTATTCTACTTCTAGTCAGCACAGGTACCAAAAAAGGGAGACACAATATAGATTCCATCTTTATTCTATCAAGCCTTATATTCCAAGGATTCCCTCTGAACCGCTATCATAACATAGTCTCTCGTATTGTCCACAAGAATAGCATCATGGACAAAAAAGTAAATGTCATGATGCCTCATACTGCATGTGCTTAATTAGTTTATTTACAAACCCAGCACAAAGAAATACTCCCTCCGTCCCATATTAAATGAAGCACTTCCATATTTGGACCGTCCCAAAATAAATATAACGTTTTCTTTTTTGGTAACCTTTTCACATAAAAAAATATTAAATCTATCTCATTTACTACAATGCACTCCATTAATTCCTCTTAACTAATACAGTTAACCCCATTATTTCTAAAACAACTATTTTTTCTTCATCAAAATCCATGCAAATTCAGCATACACATAAATTCTCGTGCCGGATCAAAGTGTTTTATTTAATTTGGGACGAATGGAGTACACACTCAAGGTTGATCCTTGATGTAAACTACCCTTTTTAAACATCTCCAGAGTCCAGATACTTTGGAATTAGTCCAACAGGACAAAGAAGTGATGACTAAAAGAACAACAGACAACGATATCCCTACCTTCAGTGTCATGTAGTCTCGACTAAGTATGTGTCTTCCATATTTTGAGAATTTAATATCTGATATCGATGCTATTATCTCTGTGAAAAATGATCTCGAACCAGGTATCTCAGGTTCCTCAAACCTGCATGCATGGCATGGTGGTTGAAAGCCTTAGGGAAAAGAAAGTAGAAGAGAGCATCCTCCTGGTGCATCCTTCCCCAACTTTATTCTTCTTTTTGAAAATTAAACAACACATATCAATGACCACAAAAATAAATTTGACCACTCACAGTTGGGCATGACTATCACACAATGCAGATCTTCGCAAATCAATGAGACGGATTGATCCCTTCGAACTACTATATGCTAACAAATTACAATGTGTTGGATGGAACTCAGCCGACGTGATCACCTCTGAAAAAATGATGAAAAGTTGGATAAGGCCAATTACTATACTCAAGAACGGCAACCTATGAGCATACAAAAAGAATAATACCATCTATTTCATGGCTTTCATCTATTTCATCAAAGCAAGAAAACAACCTCCTGAATCACTGAAGCGTAGATTGCACGACAAAATTCTAAGGCCCTGTTTGGTATCATAGTTAATTTCTGTTTTTGTTTCTTTGGAAAACAAATTTCAACTATTTTTATATGGTTTTCTATTTTCTAAAAGAGAAAAATCGAAAGTAGAAAGTAGAAAACCAGTGTCTATTTCCTCTAAGCACGGTATTCAATACCCTGTTTCCCAATGATCATTATTTTTGGTGTACTGTAGTAATTTTGGCGTTCATCACTAGTTTTCCAATTCTTATTCTGGTACTGGTTTGACCTATTTTGAACAACACTAAAAAACTACTTCCTTCATCCCACATAAATTACAATGACACGCACTTCAAAATGTTTCATTCTTATTCTTAACAATGTCAGAAAAAATCTTAAATTGGTTCAAGATTAAACCTCACAACTTAATCTATCATCAGTGTTTCACAACAACAGGTTTGTAAAAAAACATGACATTTAATCGTACTAAACTAGACCTCGAAATATGTGTCATTGCAATTTATGTGGCACGGTGGGAGTACTAGAGTAGGATAATATTTCCTCAACAATACTAGATGATTCTCCACACGCTAAAAACACTCAGTAACTTTCTAGTATGAACTATGGACAAAATCAAGTGAAACATTTCAGAACCTTGATCCTATTCTACTGTTCATCCTATTCACTACACTAAATATTTGCATCACTAATTTTTAGGATTATAATTTAATCTTCTTTGTGGCGACAACAGCTGCAAGGTGAGAAGCTAAAATGCCAAGCCATGTAAATCATCAATCAATCAATATAAACATATAAAGCTACCATCACACCTTTTTTGGTTGGCATATAGAGCCTAATAGGCCTAATACACTAACATGGGTCTTGATTCTTAATTGAATCCAAAAAGCTACAATCACACCTTTTTGGGTTGGTATATTGGGCCTAATGAATCTAATACACAAACATGGGTCTTGATTCTTAATTGAATCCAAATGATGAATCCAAAAAATCTTATTCTTCATTAAAGATAAATGTCTCACTCTTCATTGAAGGGTCATAAAAAATATCACGCAAATAATTAAATATAAATTGTTTCTATGACACATTTTTCATTGTAACGTCATATAAAACCTGTATATGTGTCAATTTAGGATATTATAGTCCTATTAATGAAAGCAACAATGATTATATTCTAATATACGTTGTTATTGAACGCCATGCCCAACCCATCATTTATCTAATAATAACTAGTGATGTTAATGCTTCAGTTGGAATTTAGAAATGAAAAGTAAAAATGAATTGCAGTGTCCAAAATGAACAAAAGAGACTTCATAATTGGAAACACAAACCAGTCAAGTCTTCCATGTTCTGGGGCTTCAAATCAACAATATTAAAACTTTGATTGCTAATCTCCAAGTTCCATAGATTTATTCGCAGATCATCAGCTGATATAAAAGTTTCACCGTCACTGCAATTAAAAGAAGAGTTTAGCACGATGCACACAAGGCAACATAGTCT
The DNA here is from genome assembly GCA_035668315.1 of Drosera spatulata. Taxonomy (NCBI): domain Eukaryota; kingdom Viridiplantae; phylum Streptophyta; class Magnoliopsida; order Caryophyllales; family Droseraceae; genus Drosera; species Drosera spatulata. The sequence continues at coordinate 33,149 of JAOVYX010022155.1, read as the reverse complement.
AACTTCAAGTTTCTGCTAGAAGATCATATATGGAAGCGATGAAGTTTATTTTAATCATTACAGGCTCTTGTGCATATCAAATGTAACCTGGTTCCTGTACGTTCCTCTGCGTGTGTGTGTGCACGTATGTTTGTCAAAAATATAGGAGTATATATAGGTACATTACTTACTTTGAAATCATGGCACACCCAAGTGAGTTCTACTTGGTTACTATTTTCTTTAATTTGAAAAGTATATACAAAAAATCTCTCTTACATAAAGAATAGCACAAATATCTTGCTGGAATAAAAGTTCTACTGCACAATAGATCAATCTTGCTATCTTTCTTGCTTCGTACACACGTGATAGTGATTTTAAAGCTTTTAGACTGCATTTTTGCAGCTATGATTCACCTTTCTTCCTCTTTTTCTTCCCCCCCCCCCCCCCTTTTTTTTTTTCCCCCAACATATGCCAGATTTCACGTTTTGGAATGAGAGTATACCACACTGAAAGCATGAAGTAGCATTCATATGACAATTAAAATAATAAGCATAGAAGTAGACTTCAAAAATACATTTGTTTTGTAATGAAATCGAAGATGAGCTGACCTGTTATTAGAAATCGAGTTAATGTGGTAATCATGAGCATGAGCATATACCCTACGACACCTTGCATTAAGGCTCGTCTCATGGCTGGTAACCTGAAAAATAAAGCATAAATATTGGGGAAAATCCTTCAAACATTGAAGGAAGCAGAAGAATCATACGGAATCTAGAAGTGATAACACAGCATAGATGAATTTTCACCCAAGTTAAGTAAAAAGGGAAAATTCCTCAGAAACTCTCACAAGATTATACATCAAATAAACATAGAAATTCAAGATTCCCCAAATTAGCTAAGCTTAACATAAACAGCATACAGGTAGTTAAGAAGAGTATCATTCCCATGTCACATTTGAATAAATGGCACATGCTGATAGCTTAGTTAATATTAAAGCCCATCAATGAATCAATAACTGAACATTCAAATGTAGGCACCACAGGCTGCAATGAAGCCATGCATCCGTTCAGAATTCAGGGTATAACCAATATAACAAGACAAAAATCAGCCTCTTATTTTAACAATTTCTTATATATTTATATTGGAAGGGTTTCCTTCAGTGATCGAAAGTCTGAATGCATGACTTGGGCAGAGTAAAACTACCGCAGGTAAACGAAGCGATGGAATTCCTTCAGGAGGGAATGAGAAGTCATTGTTCAAATTACGAATGCTACAATTCCCCATCAATGCTTTAGGGTCCACATTCATGTCGCTAATCTTCTTCACCTTCTTTTCATGAACCTATTAAGGAACAAGATAAAGCATCAATCAGTTCTAGAAGAGAGGGATCTACTAGATAAAGCGACAAGCACATTCATACCCGTAAGTAACAAAGAAACAGAAAACTAACGAGAACATCTTAAACCAAATCGAGTAAAAGAAATTGAGCTCTACAGAAAATTTTCGTGTGCGCTAAGCGTTTGATAGTTTATCAAACTTCAAATTTTGATCCCTGAAGTTCCAACTCTTTTTTCATGTGCACATTTCACATCATTTTCCCAAAACTTTACAACTCCATAAGATGTCTCAGTTATGGAACAGTAATATTACAAGTATGAGTGAAAAAACTCAAATGTCGCATACCCTGAATTGGATAGAAAACAATTTGCCTAAGTATCTCATAAAGGTTAAGCTTCAAGCTTGGATGTGGACGCAGGTATAAACAGTAGACATTAGTTTCCTTTCCAAGTCCAAATAGAAGAGTTACGGGAAACTGTTAGTTGAACCGTTCCATTACCATCTCCCTTCTGACGAATGATCATTCTATACCATCGTAATTGGCAAACTAATTCCTACGATCCAAAAGTAGCATGAGAGCTGATAACTAGGTAATGTCATTTCAACTTCTAATTGTTCAGTTTCTATGATGAACTTTTTCCCTTATTAACTGTTCAAAGACCCTATAACTCTTAACAATATATCATTTACAGTATTTACTAAATGATTTTACCCTGTTGAGTGCAACATCTCTTCCAATTCAATAGATTAGATGGACAGAAATTGAGACAGTGCACAGCTTTAGCAGTTTTGGATATTTTACAGCAGAAATCAGCTACATTCATGTACTTTTTACCTTCCAAAACTTTATAGTTTTATCGTTAGTAGACAACAGAAATAATGCGCCATTAGCTGTTTGGCACCACCTGATCTTATTGATTTTCTCCTCTATCTCCAAGCTCTTCAGATAGTCAAACTGATATAAGAAAAAAGAGAAAGAGAGAGAGAATAAGAAAAAACGAAAGATGAGTATAGTATAACGAGACCTTTTTACAAAAAGGTATAGCATGACACCAACAACAGATGTACAGAGAGATAATATACCTCAGGTTCATGGCTCTGAAACTCTGTTTTATAGCGGAACTCTGGATGTCTCCTTGTAGAGAAGTTCATCTTTTCAAGATCCCTTCTATTAATTCCATGCTGCAAAGAATCATCCGAAACATCATCTCAACACAAATGGTTCCTATAAATACAAATTGAACAGGAAACCTTAAGAAATACATCAGGAGTCGAGAGAACATACATCAGTTGTATCTGTTCTCTCAAATAGAACCACCCTGCCTCCCCGGTCACCAGTAGCAAGATGGTTACCACTTTTATCGAACTCTATAGCAGAGATAATATCAACTGTAGAAGGGAATACACAAAGGTATAACAAGACAGTGTCATGCACAGGGTCATGCAGCAAACCATTATCTCAAAAAAATAAAATAAAAAATCTAGCGTACATGCTTGGAGCACATTTTGCACAATTAGAATTCATAGCAACACTCTGCTCAATTAGATTCAATAGTTACTTGATACACGAGTGAAGAAATATGCAGTAGTTACACAGAAAATTTCTTGCTCCGACGAGCTTCAAATTGGTTGCTAGGATGCATTGGGAGTTGAAAAAATCAATCAATACAACAAAAGAGAATATAAGAAGTTGACAATGAATGGCCTAGATAGATGAGTACCATGGGGAAGGTATGCCGAAAAAGACTAATTGCCATGCAAAATACCAAAACTGGTTTAACTAGTATTAGGCAAAGGAAAGTGGAGGAACTCTTTGCATCGGCCTCTCCTTTATCATAATGCTAACTCTTTGCAACTATAGAAGTTAAATTTAGCAATCTTCTCGTAAGAATTTAAGCATAAACATTACGTAACACTACAAAGTTAAGTATGGAGTGTGTATACTTCTGAGAACTTCAACTCCACGACAACTAAATTATTGCTCCCTTCTCCGTTCCCTCTTCCGATGAACCTATGTTAATCTTCTTCAGTTTAGCAGCTTGTTCATGGTTACAAACTTACACCAGGTCGCCTCCTTGAACCATCCACCCCTTCCCCGATACTCCCCTTTTTCCGAAACTAAAATTTAGCATTTTTTAGCGGAAATAGAAAACATGAAGCAGCACGTAAAGGATCAAAGATCAGAGATGTTGAGCAAAGGGTAAACACATATGGGTGATAGCTACAGTTGAATTCAGAAGAGATGTTTTATTTCATGACTACCATTCAATTACATTGAAAAAACTGGGTTTATACAATAGAAATCAGCACTCCCTATCGACAATAAAACCACAAGCTTGACTTAATAAGTAATCTCTATCAGACTATCACTCCATAAATTCATGAAAGACACGATTTGACTCAATTTCTTAAATTGTGTTGAGATACAAATAATATAAGGAACACACTACCATTAGTTTGGACTTTTGGTAGAACAGATTTCTCGACATGGTATCAAAATAAGTGTGACAATGAAGTCACGGGTTCAAATCGTGCAACTCTCAATTGTTATCTTAGTGTGTGTTTGGTGTTTGTTTGGTGCTTGGTTTGTGTTGAGCCAGCGCATTATCCACACGAAGCCCAAGTGGGCTTTCGTAGGAGGGGGAGTGTTGAGATACAAATAATAAAAGGGGTATACTACAATCGGTTCAGACTTATGGTAGAGGTGGTTCCTCGATAAACTGAGATGGAGACATCAATCCTCAAAATTGAGATCTATTTAACTAGAACGAATGAATATACCCCCACGACATAGCTCTCCATTTGAGTCAGAGACAATATGGCAAGAAAATGCTACCAACAAAGGAAACAATCACTAGCCAATTTATCCCATTAAAAGTAGTCTCTACACACATCAGCTCAAAGTTAACAAAGCCGACCGACACAACAATGTGTGGTAGCCCTACTAGCTAAACAACATTCAACAACACCAACAAACGAACCGACACAAGTACCATGGATGTAGATACAAATCCACCTCGCTACAATTCACTCTAGTCCCTAATCCAAACTCTCCAACCAAATGAGAAACAATCACACACGAGTCAACCCTCAATTCTTCACCAAACATTCTAAAGCAAACACTACCACATTCAACTAACTTGACACAATCCAAATCCAATTCCGGGAACGCTAGCAGCTGAATTCAATCCAAACAATCAGAAACACGAAATAAACCATAAACACACCAAAAAGAACACCAAACCCTAATCAGCAATCAATAAATCACAACGAGCCAGGTGTTCCCATCATATACAAGGATTAGACTCGGGTGACATGTACACAGTCTTTCATCCATATTACGAACAACAGAGATACCGACTCCCAGTCAACAATAATAAATCAAATAACGCAAAAGCAATCGACTCAAATCCAAACTTCTTTCACTCAATTCTCTTCGCGTTACCTTCCTGAACTTCCTCCCCGGCCGCCCGCTCTCCGAACACCTGCGCGAATCTCCACTCCAACGCCACCCCCGCCCCCGCCTCTTTCCCCTTCCCAGCTCCCGCCGCCACCTCCCCTCCCTCTCCTCTTCCTCCATCGCCACCGTTCATTTCTCGAATCAGATGAATCGACAGGAAACACAATCACTCACTCACTCCGTCGAAAATTTCGATCTGTGAAACCGAGATCGATTCGATCAATGATGTTTAGAGATTCCGATGAAATTGTACGAGGTATCGAGCATCGGATTTCGAGATCTCCGATGTTCGATCGATGAATCAATCTTCAATTTGTGTGTTCGTCAGTTCTCTCTTTGTCTCTCTTTGTCTGCGTGTGTGTGTTTGTGTTTTGATGTTTTCCCCCCTTTTGTGAAGTCGTCTTCTTCTTCTGCTCATTGAAGAGGATAACAATGGGGCATTAGGATTTGTCTGAGGAATTGTCTGTTCCCACATATGTGTGGGTTGCTATGTTTGTGTCGACGTTTGGGGTGTCTTGCACTTGTCGTGAAAGTTTATCTGCAAGTCAGATTGTGATATTGATAGTTTCAAGATATTTGTTATTATTATTTAAAATTATAAAAATTAAAATTTATAATAAAAATAAAAATCAAGGGGATTGTAATTGTTGAGGTAAATTTTTATTTTATTAAGGTAATTCATGAGAGTGGTAGTTTTGACAAAATAATAATTTGAGTGTGTGACCTTGGCAAAATCCATTTTTATATTGAAAATATAAATTCTCAAAATCAATAGTGAAAATAAAAAATCTTTTATAAAATAAAAATATTTTTATAAAAAAAATCTCGAATATTGTATTCAAGATGAAATAAGAAACTGAAGTTTAAAATCAGTTTTTTTGGTTTTTTTTTGTTTTATCCGTTTAAGAAATAAAAATCAATATCAAACAATTCTGTTTCATCATACAGTAAAAATAAAACAACAAAGAGAAACACCAAAGATATCAAACAGACCGCAAGTTATATTCATTTGTTTTGGAGCAAAGACATAAACTCCTTCTGTTTGAATTTATTTGTAATGATTTGTGATTTTGCTCTCTGTAATATACTATGTATTTTGAGAAATTTTATTTTTTACGTAAAGGAAATAACAAATTATCAAAAATTCTTTTTTTCTTTTTTAAATTCGTTGAAGTACATAAGTGAAACTATTATTAGTAATACATGATTTTTTGTTAAAAAAAATATATTTGGTCATTAGCTAGACGAGTCAAAGTTGTGGTTATTGTATTGTAAATAAATTGGACGGTGCAAGTTGTCCATATTTTTGGACTAAAAATTGATATGTCGAAAAAATATATAATCTTCCTGTAATATAATCTTTTTATCCCACGAAAAATACAACAGTTTGACTTAAATCAGGTTTTAAGGCTTTTTTTAAGCAAAAGGTCATCTTTTTCAAATTTATGTACCAAAAGGTCACTCATAAGATTTTAATTATCAATCAGGCTTTTTCTTAAAAAAAGAAAAAAAAATCAAGGCTGACTACACTACCCAGCGCATTGATACTCTTTCCTTTTTGTCAAAGATTCTTGATTTGATTCTTTCAATTTTTCAATTATATTCACGATAAATTTTCAAATTTAATTCATCAAATGTCTAGAAAATATCTTGTTCATCATCTTCCAGCGCATCATATCTTCAACCATCGCCACCTCACAACCACAATTGTCATATAATTATCCATGGTGATGACGACTTCAAACGAAGACAAGATGACAATGACTATACTATCCATGGCCTGATTTGTCATTCCTGTTACTTCAACATGCATTGAATTGATTACATATATATTGACGGACTCAATGTCAATTGCCGGGCCTTGAATTACGCTAAGCGGATCCATTGGGTGCTTCCTCGCTTCGTCTCTTAATGAATGTCATCGAGCCGGATGAGGTGTATAAACTCGTGGTGCAAAGTCATGTCGCGATGTCATCGGAGGAAACAATAGACTTTAATCCGAGCACTGTTTACATATGGTGTGTCTTTAACTATGATGATTATGTCTTAAAGATTACAATACACGAAGCGCCTTTTTTGTTATTTTTTGCACGCTGTCAATTCTGATGATGGCGTATTGTCCACTCCGACAACGTACTATCTGTTCCAGAGATGCACTGTTGACTTCGGTGATGGGTGTATTGTCAGCTCCGGCAATGTACTATCGATCCCGAAGACGTACTGTCGATTCCAAGGGTGGATGTGCTGTCGTGTAGGGTTTTGAGAATGTTGTAATTATTGTAGTTTGATTGAAGATTGTATATTTTCTTCTTTTTTTTTGTTAGTTACAGGGGCAAGTTGGATATTTTGATTTTATGTGATTGATTGGTAATTTAAAAAATAGATGTGACCAAATGGTACATAAGATTGGAAAAAGTGATCAAATGATAATTCTCTCGTTTTTAAGTGTGTAATATTTTTGATATTTTTCTCAAAATGAGAATTACCAAATATTGTTGTTTTTCTTTCTTATTTACCAAAAGGAGGTTTTTCCTTTCTTTTTCTTTTTCTTTTTCTTTTTAAGAAGGGAGGTAGATGGGTTTTTTATAGATGATTTTTAAAATTACCATTTGGTTTTTTTTTATTTTTTTACAAAAACAAAAACACACCACCTTTCCATCCTTACCCTCCGTATCTCTGATTATATGTTTCTTAAGTCGTCATGTCCCTTATAAGTCCCGAGGTGCTAAAATGAGCCTAGAAGGAGGGGTTGAACAGACTAGTTCAGCTTTTAAGTTATGAGACTCTGTTGCTTCACTTTGTTGATAGTGATGAAAACACTCTATTGTCTCAGTAGAGTGACATCACTACTCAGTTATAAGAAATCTATTCTTCTTGATTGTGTGAAATTTCAAAGTCGTTTGTTTAATCTAGTTTCTCTAATCAGAACAATCAACAATAAATAAGCATAAGAAAGGTAAAAGGCACAAAATTTATAGTGATTCTGATAGTAGAGTTTAACTACACTCTAAAGCATAAGTCCACTTCTCTCTTAGTGGTAAGTGTATCCAAGTAAGAGTTGTTTCACTATGTTTGAAATTTTTGGTTGATCCTTAACCTTTTTTATAAAGTACACAGTTTGTGCAATCTAATACATTAGACATCTTCCTTGAAGAAATTTCTTAGAGCTCTCCTTATTTCTTTCCTTAACCAGTTAGCGTCTGACAAGATATCTCCTTCAAGTATTTGTGAGCCTCTAAGACTTTTTGATGCATCCCTTGTTCAGTTAGCTTGATCTCTTTTATTTCACAGCAAGGTTAGCACTTGTGTATTTTCATTCAGATCAGCTACTGAAGCTATGCTACCATCCAATATTTATAGACAATGTCCATTTACTAGCCGTTGGTATTTTGTACTTGAAAATAATCTCAGTCTTTCATTTTGATCAATAAGTGTCCAAATGCCAACTTACAATGCTCTAGAAAATGACCTAAGATTAATCAATCATGTGAAAGTCGTCACTGTCATGTAGAATTTTTGTCCTGTATCGAGCTCTGCTATTCTCTTCTGTTGATCCGCTATCGGTAGAACATTTAGCCTCCAATAAAGAACCTCCTCTTCTGATCGCATGACTTACCCCATTCTGTGTATTCTGAAATCCACTCTGCTGCCATGTTCCACCCTTCTAATTTCAAGTCCCTATCCAGTACATCTGCATTCTTCTGATTCCCTAATCTGCATTCTGCTGACTTACTGATCTTGGCCCTTATGTCCCATGGGTGAGAACCTATATTGTCTTGGTGATTTTCTTAGAGATGTTTTGCTTATCACTAAATTTTAGGGCTTTGATCCAACAATCTCCGTCTAAATTGATGATAACAAAACACTCCTAGATATGCACATAATTTGATGTTTTCTGATAGGTAAAAAATGATTTATTGTTAAAGAAATAATGTTGACAACTTTGTTCCTATTCTATCTCCTCCCTCTGCTATAGTCATAATCATCATTTCTTTCATTCTTTGGATCCCTGGGTGGTGATTTGGATCTGTCCTTTTTCTTCAATTCAAACTTGAAGATATCGAAGCTGCTTCTTCTGCTGTCTTTCTGTCCATCCTTCCTCTGCTGTTGATGTCCACTCCTCTGACTATGAGAGCGCCTTTTACTCTGCTACTATGTGTATGATGTCCTATGTTGACCTTCTATTATGTGTCGTTGGCCAGCAGAGTCTCTGTAGAAGTCAGCATGATATCCCGCTCTTTTGATCTTCTCAGATTTTTCCCTTTCAGTCTTTCGTTATTCGCGCTCCGCTAGAGTTAGTTTGGCCTCTTCTTGTGCAGCTATCTCTGTTAAAGTATATATTCTGTCGAGCTCTGTTGCATGCTGTATGAGACTGTATGGGATACTGCCTTGATGCCTTTTCCTTTAAGGCATGTGTCTTCTCCTCCTTTTTGTCATCACCAATTAGGGGGAGGTTCTCAACTGTGTCTTTAAGAGAGTCTACGGCAGATAGAATGACTTCTAGCTTAGCTGATGTCTTCTTCTTATGTTCATTAATAGCTACCATGATATCATCCAGTCTATGATTCAATTGAAACCTGTCATCTTCTTGACGATCAATCAAGGACTTTAGTCTGTCCTTGATGGTGTCTAGGTCCTTAGATTGCTTCTTATGAGGAGTATCCATAGTAATATCCATCATCCTTTGAGCAGGTCCAAGATTCTGAGTAGCTTTATCCGATAAAAGACTGGCAAGAGCCAATTGAGTGAGTTTGTTGTGAGTTTCTTTATGTTTCTTTTCCACTTCTTTGAGTGTATAGGCAGTACAACGCATGATCTTTTGAGTTTCCTGAACAAAGTCTTTGCGAAGTTTGTTGACGAGTAGATCTAGACCTACTTTAAACTGTTTTCTGAAGTGGTCTTGTGATGTGCACATTCTGTGGATGTCTGAGAGCATAGCTTCAATGGTAAGAGACTCTAGAGGAGCAGCTCGGAGTAGTGGACTAATATGTCTAGACTTTGGGTCTTCCACTCTTCTTAGTTGAGGTTCATATTGTGTAGCAAGAAAATCTGATGCAAAGGGCACTTGATCCTGCCAGGCAATCTCTTATTGAAGCTGGTTTGGAGGGGGCCCTGTGCATGTGTAACTTCTTCATGTGTTTCAATAACATCAGTCAGAATCTGGTATGTCGTAGAGGTGACAGGCTATGTTTCTGCTTGATTGAAGGAATCAAGCAATTTTCGTGTTGCTTTGACAGTCTTTTCTGATGATGGATCCTTCATTGCCTTCTTCAATTCCTGAGCAAACTGTGTTTGTGAGGTAGTTATAGGCATATCACTAATGATAGGAAAAAGATTTAGGTAAATTAATTCTTCACACATAAGTGTTTGCATTAGTGAAATTCTTGGAGTTTGTGAAAACAGTTATCCCAGATGGAACGATGACTTGTTGTTATGAAGTAGACTGCTTTACTGAGACCGATCCTAGCTGTACTGGGTGTTGCTATTCTACTACCTCTACTGACTGACTTTTCTGAGCACCTATGAGTTCATCTTCTCTAACTAAATCTTCTATTATGATGATTTGATCCTTCACTGTACCCACTTGCAGTGCTGATACAGATCTACCTTCTTGTCTATAAGATCCACAGGTACAACCTAGAGGGAAAGGTGAATAGGTTGTATTAAATTTTTCAGTGTAATTTTGCGGAATATTAGTTTCGAGTACACTGATGATCTTTGCAGACTACCAAGGGTGTCTACAGCAGAGACTTGTACTTTGAGAGTTTATCTCTGTTTGTTGTTTTAATTGATTTCTAACAGTTCTAACATTACAAAGCAATGAAAACAAGTGGAGAACACAGGATTTAGACTGGTTAGATACTCGTTATCAACTAATAAATGAAAGCTTAGTTCAGTCTTTCCTTGATGACCAGTGTAGTCGATCCAAGAGGTGAGTTCACTATGTTCTTGCTTTTGGTTAACAAGACAATCCGTTTACAAGGTAACTAACTTGTCAAAGATGAAAAACCTAGATCCTTTGCACAGATCTTTTGTTGGACTCTGTTGCAGCTTTAGTTCTTTAATGCAGACTAGTGAACCCTCTTCTTCCTGTTCTTCTTCAATTCAGCTCACTTGAACAGCCTTGAATTCAGATTGATTTTGCACACTTTGTACGTTCAATTCTTTGTTCAAAATCCCTGTTCCTTGAGCTCTTTGATCCCCTTTTATAGGCTGAGGGAATGAACCCGTGACTGTATTTAACCTAATGCTGACAACCTGTCTGTTAGCAACACATGTGACTCCTTCACTGATGTTGACAGCACAACTGTATTCTGATCCTCGTAATGTCACTCCATACCTCAAATCTTCAATTTGACCAATCCTCAGACCTCGGTCCCAAATCTTAGCAACCATCTCTGCTGCACTCCAGTCTGCTGCAATTCAATTTACACTCAATATCGTTGAGATCTCGTCTGCACCCAATCACTACTGCAACCTTTTCTGCACCCAGATCTGATGCAATCCTTTATGCATTGCTAAGTTCGCCCTTGTCTGCAAGATTGATCCCATATCCTGAAGCATTTGCAAGTTTTTTATTGCCCATGTATGTTTTAGTTGCCTTGATGAAATTCCCTATAGTAGTCTGCATCTGATGACCCATAATGCTCTCCATCTGTGGCCGTCTGCCCTCCAGCATCTAACCTAGACTGCAAATACTAACTAATTCTCAGCCTTAGCACACTAACAACATCATGGCTAATACTTCTAAGTTTTGTTCATCAATTTCTATACAATTGGAGGAATTGCACATTCCTATCATAACCTCCACAAAAACCTTCCTTCAAAACAATAATTGAGTGTGATTGGTAGCGGGTTGTGTTATCCTTGTTTGTAGGTTGATGTGTATGGGAAATTACATGATGGATTTCAAGATGAGTGTGTGGAGATGCCGATGGGGCATGGGATTGAAAATAGGGTTAAAGAGGTTATCCAGACATGTTTACTTATGGTGGAGAGATATGCTGGTCATGGATGAGGCCGAGTTGTCTCGGGTTGCACTCTCATGTGGTGGTTGTGACTTAGCGTGTCTATGTGTGGTAATGAATGGTTATGCATCCTCTGCATAGTTTATGTACTTATGGGGTTTATATAAGGGGACTTGAGGTCATGATAACAAGCTTCGATGGATGCTAAGGTTATGTTCCTTGGGGGACCGGGATAAATAAACTTGATGACATATGACTGGGAACAAGGATAAGTGTTTTATGTTGTAGTGTTAGCCAATGGTTTGGCAGATATGGATTAAGCATGCATGTTTCATATCTGGGTTTGTTTCTGTAAAGTCCCAGAAAATTTCGATCAAATAAATATAAAAATTGTGATCAAATAATAGTTCGAAAATTAATAAACGTAACGAAAATATGCGTTTTTTTATAATAAATTAAAAGTAAGAAACGAATCTCGGTTCAAACTTTTGAGACGTAACGTTACGCTCATAACTTTAAAATTTGTGACGAAGTTGGGATAACTTTTGTAGCGAAAAAATTTGAAAAATTATATGTTAATTAATAACATGATTTTTTGGACGTTGTAGTAAAATTTGAGCGAAGACTGTGAGAGATGTGAGATTAACTGGTCCTGCGATTAAACGGAATGGGGATGTTTTTTGAATTACCCTATCAACTCCCCTTTCCCTCTCTTTTCCTGTCACTACACCCACTCCACCATCAAGCCCACTACGTCTAACTCTTCCACCAAGCCCACTACACCAACTCCACCACCAAACCCACTACACCCACTCCACTACCAAGCCCATCACTTCTCCACCCAACATCAACACCAAGACTCCCTCACTCTCCTCTTCACTTTCCTCTCTTCTTTCTCTTGTTTTCTCTTTTCCTTGTTTTTCTTTTCGCTCAAGTAACACAACAAGGTGGTAGAGAAGACAAAGATGCTGAGAGGATCATCATCAGAGGAAGGAGAATAGATCGGGAGAGGGGGACACGAGCCACAAAATAAGGAAGAGTGGAACCAAGCTAACCATGCCAAGTCAAACCCGGCTCAAAACCATTTTAACAAGAGGGTAAGTACTGCAACTCTCATAGATTAGTCTCATAAAGTCCATTTGTAGCTAATAAAAAAAGAAACGGTAAGGAAAACCCGCCACGGAAGGTTGAAATGCGTTTATGAGCTAAAAGACGAGTTATGCTCGTGAGACCCGAAAACCTATGATTTTATGCATCAAACAAGCCTAAAACTGAACAAACATGAAAAGAACTAAATAAATTTTATGTTTATGAAGTTTTAGATCATTTGGGATTGAATTGATTGGGTAAAACATGAAAAATTAGCAAACCAACCATACCAGTTTCTGGACAGCTTTGACATTCTACATTAGAACGCGCTTTGACTCTAGTTAGAGCCTGATTCAGCAAATGAGTCTTAAAACAAAGTTGTAGAGGACTTCCTGAAGTTTTCAATGAATCAAGAATCACCCATTGTGGTTACAAAATGAGGAAGTTATGCACATTTGAAGTCAGGCCAGAAAATCTTGAAAAACTGTTGAAGCTTCGGGGCATTTTTACCACCATTGAGAGAAAATAATCTTTTTGGTTAGAGATTTGATGAAAAATTATACACTCTTTACTAAATTATGATATTAAAATATATTGAATCCTCATATGTTCAGTTTCTATAAAAGTGAATAAATCATGATTCAGAGATGAGATTCTTAAGTTATAAATCAAAACGTACGGATATGTTAATCTGTAAAAACTGGTTACAGAGATGAATTCGTTCCTTTATATAAAATGATATAGGAAGTTTTAAAAGACAAGCCTTATATCAATGAAAATGTTTGGAAGTCTAGTTTTCAGAATAGTTTACAGATAATTATTTAAAGTTCTATGTAGAGAGTTATGAGTTAATTAATGAAGTAAAGTCAAACTATCTGAACTAGCAAAAAATATAAAGCTGAACTAATTAACTACTATTATTGGTAAGGTGTTGTGATGAAAAATTTATGTCACTGGAAAGACCATGAAGTCTAGTTTCTGTAAAATTTTACGGAATAATGTTTAGAGTTGTATACAATAAGTTATAGATTTGCATACGAGGAAAGGTCAAGATGGACAGAATCTAGGATACTCGTTCCAAAGGCCGAGAAGCTCACTTCAAAGGCAGGAACACTCATTCCAGACACCGAGACACCAGTTCCAGAGGTCGAGATATCCGACTTAGAGGTCGGGATGTCATCTCAGAACCTTTTGGACCGAGAATGATCGTTTTGATCCTAAAACAACTCCAAACACTCACAATTAGTACTAATGATTTTGCACGAAGTATGAATAAACATGTTTAACACCATAATGCGAACAAACAAATGTAATAATATGTGAATGATATCATGATATAGGACTTGGAGATTCCATCCGTTGAGACGTAAAGAACAAGTTGAGCGTGCGTGTAAGGAAATTACAATAAGAAGATAACGTTTAGATTTCTGGTATGAATGGCGATACATGTTAATATAATAGTTGTATATTAACGCGTGATGGGTAGATTTGCCCTGTGCGCTGTGTGATGTTGTGTTATGTTATGTTTGTATTTCTGTGTTATTGTATGATGGTGTGGGAGCATTTGTAGCTTATTGCAGTTCATGGTAACCTAACATTGATAGTCCTAATACTAGGGTTTGGGTAGGTTTTTCTTCGTTAACCCTGTACGATATATGGATGTGATAAAGACAAGTGCTAGGTTTACAAGGTTTGACACATGATAATGAACAAAAGGTTAGGGTTAATATGGATTAATCCTATAAATGATGTCATGTTAAAGATGAAGATGCAAAATAGGAATGAACTCATGAGAGGTCAGGTTAAACTCCGAGTTTCTTAATCACAGTGTTAATAAGATGGTATTTGTGGTCTGTCATGAATGTTAATTGTATGACTGACTTTGTTGTGGTCTCAGGACAGATTGTTTTCTCTTCTTTTCTTTTTGTTCTTCCCTTGAAAAGGGGGCCGGCACGTTACTGAGCTCGTATAGCTCACGGCGTTGTTTTTCTTCTGTTTCTTGATTTCCATTTTTCAGGTGTAAGACTTGAGGACAAATTTGATTAAGCTATGATCATGTTTGTAATATTAATGCTTGGGACTACATTTCTAAGTCTCTGTTGCTTTAATATATAATAAATAAGTAAACATGTGGATCTAGTTTGATAATACTTTAAGTGTATTTCCATTTGGATTTATTCTAAACCGAGTTAAGTTGAATTGCCTGAC
Organism: Drosera spatulata; assembly: GCA_035668315.1. Classification (NCBI taxonomy): domain Eukaryota; kingdom Viridiplantae; phylum Streptophyta; class Magnoliopsida; order Caryophyllales; family Droseraceae; genus Drosera; species Drosera spatulata. The sequence continues at coordinate 18,107 of JAOVYX010022155.1, read as the reverse complement.
TAGGGTTTGTGGGACCCTAGCGGCAGTAATGCCACGAGGGTTTTCAGAAAAGGACTTGAAACTCGGGAGGTTACAGTTTCTATGGGCTCATGTCAAGGGGTGGTTGAAGTGGAAAATGTGTGCTATGTCTAGTCTATGAACATGCTTTCTATGTTATGCATTTCATGTATAAGTTCTATATATTATTTATTGTGTTATGCGGGGAATCATGATTAAAAAGAGATAGTTTATACATAGAAATGGTTTGACAACCATTTAAGGGAGATGTTATTGAATGATCAAAATAACGAATGAAAAACAATAACATCATTGGAACCTAGTAATAATGAACAAAACTTGGCAAATTTAGATAAGGATGACAAATAATCGATATGGATTAGACCGTTGATTTATTTAAAATGTGGAAGATAATTATTATGAAGAACATAAATTTTTATAATAATGATTGTGTATCGAGTAAAGTTGAACCGTGTGCCTCTTATTGGATCTGCTGGGATCCTCGGTTGTCATTCTTGAGATATTGTTGGGTTGTCATCTTGGACCCCACTTGGAATTGTTTAAAGTCATGGAACTGTATTGAGTATTTCGTTGATTGAGTCAATGTGACGAGCAAATGGATGAGGAACTAATTCGGGAGGGGACAATAGCGTCTTGTTCTTTTCGTATACACGTAGCGACATCGAGACCATAGTGGCTAGACCACGGGGTGTTAACTCTCTGCAGGGAGGCTCGAACATGTCAGTTGGGTTTAACTAACCTACTTGAATGTGTGAAAGATAAAGAATATCTTTTGAGCAGACTTGTCGTGTTAGCGATTGGACCTCATTGTTGTTGGCTTCATGCCAGATTTGTGCTTGTTGGCTTCATGTCATTGTTGTGTAAGTGGCTTCATGCTAGAGTTGTGGTTGCTGGCTTTCTGTTAGAGCTGTGGTTGTTGGCTTCATGTCAGAGTTGTGGTTGCTGGTTTGGTGCTTAAGTTGGTGCTGACTTCTGTTAGAGTTAGTCATATCTTAGAGTTTGTCTTATCTTTCAAACTTGGCCTCTTATAGTCTTGTCAGAGACTTGTCAATTAATAAAAAACGAAAGACACATAAAACATATGAAATATACGAAATGATATATTGTTTGACTAATATGATCTAATTATATATTTTCTATCACTTGCTTCCCTTCGAGGGCTTTTTCAGGAGCTTTCCATCATTTGCCATAGTCGAAAAAAAATCGAATTGATCTACTTAGTTTTTGAGCTTTTTACTCAAGGGTTATGGGTTTTGTTTTTAAGTTTGGACAAAAATGAGACAGTAGCGTCGCAGAACGAGGATGCATGCATGTAGATAGTCTCACATGTTTTAGATCAATATAATATTCAAACATGTAATATTTTAGATTATTGTAAGATAAAAATATTTTGTGGATTTGTAATGACAATATTGTACCATTATTATAATATAAGAATGGTGTATAGATAATTCCTTGATTTCTATACCTAAAATCTATTTGGGTTATTTGGTCTTACTATGGACCATTTCTATAGCGGCATAACACCACGTGTTAGGTGAGCTGAATGGGCATTACAATCATGTGCATACGTACTAGTATTTGAAAATTTAGAGTTCTTTCGTTCTTGGAAATTGGCAGGCATACTAGGTTATGGTTTCATGTATGCATGTTTCCTCAGGCATACTAGAATCTGAAACTCAATTTATTATCCTCATCATTAAATCTTGATTCATTACACCAAAACACAAAAATCATTATTTTATACCTAAATCATGTCGAATTGTGATGAACAACACCAAAAATATACATCAAAAACGAAAATCGAATTTGAGTTTGTATGAGCCGTATTCTCTCAAATTTATGCACAAGATCAAAATTGACAAGAGGTTCGATGAAATTTGTAACTGCAGAGAACAGATTTGAGGTTGAATCACCAATAGACTTAGTCAGAATCGCGAGAGAATCCGATGGTGTTTTACGTGAAAATCGTCGTTGTCCTCCCCTGTGAGTGAGAGAGGAAGAGGGGAGTCGTGCGGGGGAGAGAGAGTAAAAGCGATAGAGTGGAGGACAATGTGGTAATTTGATTTATAATGAGATCTCAGGGGAAATAAAAATTTTGAGTGGTACCTCATTGGAGTAAAAGGTACCAAGTGATATTTTTCAAGAATTTTTCTTTTTAATTTTAATTTTAGTTTTAGTTTTAATTTTGGTTTTTGTTTTTCATTTAACCCCATTTCATTTTTCACCTATAATGGACTAATCCTTACCCTATAATAAGGAATGAAAATCATTAAATGAAAAGGAATGGAATGACATAAAAAATGATGCATCACAGTTATTTTATTTTTTTAAAAAAAGTGAATGATGTATTCTAATTGAAAGACAAAACAAATACCTTTTTATTCATTCCGGCCTAATAGGCCATTCTATTCCATCCATCATTCACCCAACCAAACGCGGGTCTAATAGACCATTCTATTCCATCCTTCATTCACCCAACCAAGTGCTGCATAAGGGTTTTTATCAGGTTGGCCACCACCGACCTGATCATATATGTTGTTATTGTAGAAGCCATGAGGTTGTTTCTACCATACCATCTTATCTCGATGAATATAGTCGGAGCACATGACGTAGAACTCTTGAAGCTCCCCCGCCATAGATAGAAGTTGGTCGACCTATCGAGTATCGTTCAACTAAACCATATGGGTATCCTAGTGAGAGCATTAACGCAGCTTATACTGACAGTTATGTTAGATTTATCTATAAATCTTCATATATTGATTTTATTAATGGTAATGGATTAAAACTAGGCTAATTAGTTGGTCTATTTAAACGAGAGTGGTTTGGATAGATATTTATTGGCCTATGATGAGTAGGCCAATAATTACAATAACTATAAATATCAACTATGTCTCTTTCTTAATCCTAATTACGCTATGAAGTGGTGACTCGTCTACATCAATCGTCAAGGATATTAGAAAAGAAGAGTGTGTTAATCTCGTTTATTAATTGAGCTTCACAAATCTATTCTATCCTATTTTATACTCATCATGAGTAATTTTCGCTGCGTATCATGACGATTAAGATACAAATATGATTATTTTTTAATTTTTATTTAGTATTATAGATTTATCTATGACGATCTTATATATGATTGGATTTACCTACTAATTTTTCTATTGAAGTTCATGAAAGGAAGAATGATGTTCGTGCTTGTTATGAATAATGCTCCAAGTCTTAGAGAGGAAGCGCTTAACAATGGTGAATGTTCTTATCGGCATCCATGAAGAGAGAGCGGACTGGAGAATCATGATAATCCTTCAGAGGAACAATAAATTTCAGGTCTTGAGTTTGGATTTTTCATGTTAACAAGTATGTTGAGAAGTCTTGGGTCCTAGAAGAACAAGGTCCGAGTTTGAAACATAAGACATCCAGAACTCGTGCTTGACCTAGGAATATGAGTATGAAATGGATGCATATGCTCTATCGTATGAAGGATAGTAGTGAGGGGAGTCGATACCATGAGGAGTTATAATTAATGTTAGAACTATGTTGTGAAAATCAAGATAGTGAAATATTCCAACTCAATTATGCTCAAATAAAATAATTGGGAGGAGAAATTGGTTTTTAACTAATTAAAAGGATTAAATTAAATAAACTAAGGAACTTTGCTAAACTGTATTATTACAAACAGATGAATGTTGGATTTTTCGAAAAGATAATACAAATTAAATGGCATAGCAGAACACATATGAAATCATCTAGAAGTCTATAGATCCATCACAGATAATTTTATATTATAAATTAGCCTAGTGAACCAAATAAAAATAAAGTCTCATTCCCTAATTCATAAAACGATCAAACTCATGAAAATATGCAATGTAATACTGCATTAGTAGTCCAATAAAAATTATAATTTAATTATCCTAGGTAATGAATGAATTGAAGAGAACTTTTCTATGTCCTTACATCAGATTCGATACAAAAGTAATATTAATCCCTTCCAATTTATGTTAGCCATAACAATTAAGTCAACAAAAGTTTTCACTCAAACATTACCTGCTACCTTATGTATGTAATAACAATTGACACTAACGGATCATTTCAATCATCTAAATTAGGTAGCTAAGCTAATTCAAATTCATGACAGGATAGAATTAAGAATAGACATCACGGAAAAATCACTACCATAATTGTTTTGATTAAGTGCATAATCTCATAATTTATGTCAACTCTAGATTCATTCATAATCACATAATCTATGTCTCATCAATCAGATCTACTCAATCATAATCACATTCATCACAATCAATCACATTATCAAAGGGAAGAACATATTCATAATCAAAAGATACAGGAACGAGAAATCCACAAAGGTGATGAATGAAATAGAGATAGTAGATCTAATCCAATGATAGAATCTCTAATCACGAACAAGATCCAGCGAAAGCCCCACAGATCAGATCTAAAGAGGAAACCTAATCTAATCTAATGAAATGAAAAATAAAAAGAAAAACAATAAAGAAAGAAAATGACTATTTATACGATCTAATTACATGGATATTTATAAAGAATAGGCAGAACAAGGGTTAGGATGAGTGAAAGCAGATCCTGATATATTTTTGTGAGAGAAATCACGGACGTGAACTCCAAATAGCAGATGTGAATACAAATAAACTGTTCTACGAATTTTCTTATCAGTCCGAGAAAAATAGCCTTCACAGTCGTGATAAAACCTTCTTCACGATCATGATGTGTATTATGAAAACTTTGGCTTCTGGAAAATGAATATCACGATCATTATTAGGTGATTAAGGACATGATGAGTATTTTATTCATCATGTTCGTGATGAACAATCGTCATGGCGTGATGAGTAATATAAAAATCTAAAATAGCTTTGTTTTGCTCCGAACTTCACTCTCATCGATGCTACACTTTTTTGAGCCATTATTTAACCATGAAACACATCAAATGACATTGTTTTTATCCTCCAAATGATCTCGATTCCTCCTTGATTCATCACTTTAATTTCTAGCTCAATTTTGCACTCGATACAATATCAATTTGCACGTACAAACCATCAATCCCGACCATAGAATCAAGGCCATAGAAAAGAGAAATTGCAATCTCATGGATCGATTGGTTTTAAACTTTTCAGTTCTTGGTTGAAATCTAATTTCATTCATGGTTCATCATATGATGAAAAACTAAATCTACAAGGGGAAAATAACAGTGAACTGAAAGCAATCATCGGGGTTCATCGGACGGCTTCTCAAGGTTGCAATCGACGACCTGTTCAAACGGTTGAGATTTTGAAGTACTAGACAGTGACCCGATGGCTACAAAGTGAACCGTTTTTTCTCTCCCTGTTTCAATGAAAATTAATTAGATCATGGCCTTTCATTTCTCAAGATTAAATCAGAGTCATAGGATCAAAATTCAAAGGATACTGACATTACATAAGCTTATGTGATGTTAACAATAAATTCCTTTTTTTCATATTTTATAGGATTAAGAACTTTACAACCAATAATGTCGTGGGTGTTGGGAAGGTTAATGACATCTGTCACAGGAATGGTTTATGCGATTGCAAATAGCACATCAAATATGACCACCCCAACCTCAACCCCCGCGACTTCGACCACGACCGCCACCACGAGAAGCGTTTGGTGTTGGTGCTCGTTGGGGATCATGGACGCTCCGTTGGAGATGATCTGGGGAGATTGGGGCAAGATTCAGTTTGTCGAATGCATTCCTTGTAGAAATTCGTGACTGAGAACGATGGAATGCAGGTCATTGAATCTGACAGCGGTGGGCATAGTAAGCAAGGATGAGACGACATATATTTAGTCCGATTTCAATCCCTTGAAGATGTGCATATTGAAGTGTTGGCCCTTTGGTTAATAAGAACAATCAAAAGTTATGTTTGGTGGGCAACTTACAAAATTGAGGCTTTAATGCACATGTGTGCATATGAAGAGAATTGCAACTAGTTTTGATGGCAGGCTACATTTTTTGGCACTTTCCGACATGGATTCAAACAGAACGTGGGTCAATGTAGCTGCCATTGAGATTCTTTTCACACTAATCAAAGAAGGTTATAAAAGAAGAAGGACGAAGCAGAGACAGGCAAAGGGAGCAGAGCCGACACCATCAAACACAAGAAGCAAAATCCTTAAAATTAGATAATTTAGGATTAAACAGAGGTTTATGTTTGGATATCTTTTTATTAAAGGTTAGCCAATTATAATGTTATTTAGGGATTGTTTTAAATATTATAATATTATTTTTGGGTAGATGTGAGTTACGAGTACCACAAAATTAATTAGTTGAGGGTTAAATTCTCTTGTAATAAAAGTTCGCCTGAATAGTGAAAATACTTGTCGGTTATTCGTGGACGTAATCCCAGGAACGGTGAACCACGTAAATCATTGTGCCGTGTTGTATTTTTACTCACTACCATTTGTTACGGTTATTTTCTAACGTTACTTGTACCAAATCGTAAGGATCGAGATTGTCTATTCCCAACAGAGTGGTATCAAAGGTATTGAGTTTGGTATCTTGGTAAAACAACCGTTTGAAAAGTAAAATGAGGAAAATAACGGGCAGCCAATTTGAGGTGCAATGGTTCGATGCCAAAAATAATTTTGAGTTATGAAAAATGATGGTCCATGAGTGCAACTTGATCAATACAAGGCCTTACTCGGGAAGAAGAAGACGATGCCCGATGATGATTGGGTGGAGATAGATATGACAGTGTGTTCCACTATACGCTTGTGTCTCTTCGACGAGATCATGTTCAATATTAAGAGCGAGAAGACAACGGCTGGACTATGGGCTTCGTTAGAGAGCTTATATCATGCCAAGTCCCTCGTGAATCGGATACTTCTAAAATGAAGGCTTTATTCTTTGAAGATGAAAGACGACGCCAAGATTTCGGATCATTTGAGTGAGTTTAATTATGTGATAAGTCAACTGGAGAGTATTGGTGTGTAGAAGATAAGGACAAGGCAATGACTTTACTATGTACTTTACCCAGCAGTTATGACAGTTTGGTCATGACATTGAGTTGCTTTAAGAAAGACAAACTGAAGTTAGATGATGTGACAGCTGCATTAATGAGCACTGAGCTTCGGAGGAAGGCGTCCTTCGAGCATTCAGCTCATGACGAGGCTCTCTCTCTTCAAGGACGGCCGGGAAAAAATTCATCATCGAAGGGTCATTCGAAAAGCCAGAGTGGTGAATGTGAGTATTGACGTTATGATAGGAAAGGGCATATCAAAAGGAACTGTCGCGTTGTTAAACCCGATGGCCCTAATTCCACAAGTAACAAACACGAGGGTGAAGAGTTTAGGGTTGGATTAATGGGTGACGATGAGGTGCACATAACTGAGGGAGATTTTAAATCCCAAAAAGGTTGAATCTTTGATAGCGACGCAACATATCACATGTGATCGCAGCGATCGTGGTTCTCATCCTATGATCGATGCGATATGAAGGTTGTGATGGATAACAACTCGACCTCTAAGGTGGAGGGAGTTGGCTCGGTGCACATAAAGATACATGACGAGGTTATGAGAATTTTGGGGAACATTAAACAGGAATCTTACATCATTGTCAAGGTTGGACTCAAAAGGATTTTGAATCAACGGTAAAGATGGATCGATAAATGATACCAAGGGTGCACTCATGTTTATGATAGGTTCGCACGTGGGCAACTTATTTAAGTTACAAGGATCCATGATGATCAACAGCGAGGTGATGAGAGCATGGGTAAGAAAACAGTTATCCGGTTAAGGATGCGATTCAGGTGGAGTCACAGGAAAGATTCACTTTAAAGATAGCGACGTGGTGGTTCTGATGGAGAAGGACGATGGCTGTCTAACATCTCCTTGTCTCAGTTTGAAATTCATTTTTTGAATGAAAATGATAGACAAGGGATTGATTTTTCATATTAAGGTGGAGATTGTTGCGCCCTTTGGTTAATAAGAAAAATCAAAAGTCATGTTTGGCGGGCAACTTACAAAATTGAGGCTTTAATGCACATGAGTGCATATGAAGAGAATTGCAACTAGCTTTGATGCCAGGCTTCGTTTTTAACACTTTCAGACATAGATTCAAACAGAATGTGGGCCAATGTAGCTGCCATTGAGATTTTTTTTACACTAATCTTCAAAGTAGAGGCAAAACAGAGAGCCAAAGGGAGCAGAGCCGAGACCATCAAACACAAGAAGCAAAATCTTTGAAGTTAGAGAATTAAGGATTAAACAAGGGTTTGTATTTGAATATTTTCTCACTAAAAGATTATAATATTATTTTTTGATAGATATGAGCTGTAAATGTCACAAAATTAACAAGTTGAGGGATAAATTCTTCTGTAACAAAAGTTCATCTGAATAGTGAAAATATTTCTCGATCGTCCGTAGACGTAATCCCAGGGGTGAACCACATAAATAACTGTATCGTATTATATTTTTACTTTCTATCATTTGTCATGATTATTTTTTAATGTTACTTATACCAATTCCTGCAGATTGGACCCGCCTATTCCCAACATGAAGGTTGGGGGTCGTGGAATAGTTTTGCAGGCTGCTTGGAGTTCATCTACAATTGTCTTCGCGCGGTGTAAAAATTGGGTTACAGGTTAATCATCATTCTGCTTGAGGTTTTGAAAATTAATTTAAAGGGACATAAAGTGGCTCTCGGACGGCGCTAAGTAGGCAGTGGCGAGGGTCATCCAATGAGAGGTAAAACATCATTCAATAATAAAGAGCTGAGAAGGTTTCGTAGAATGGCGTCTTGCCATCATCACTGTTGTGCCTCCACAGGTTTGGATGAACATGGCATGGTTCCGAGGACGAAGCCGATGAGATCTTGTCCAAGCAAAAACGGCTAGACTTGAGTGAGCCAAAAAATATAATGTTTGGAAGTTAGTTTTATTGATATGTGATGTCGTGCATTGGTGGGGGATAGGGATGAGTTTGATGGAGTTGTATTCATGAGAGATGAAGGATTTTCTTTGTTGGTGGAAGATGCAGAATGCTCTGTCATGTTTGATAGTGAAAGACATTGAACCTCAGTGGAGGATTTCTAAGGCTCTGATACCATGTTTGATGTAGAAAGTGAATAGTTCTTATCGATTCTCTTGCATTGTACAGACTCCTTAAATAGAAGAGGAAGAAGAGGGGCTGCCGTACACCTAGAAAGAGAGAAAAAGCAAATCCATGCATAGTAGGTTGGTTATTCCCAAGCATTCCATATAAGAAAATGTTCCATATAAAAAAATGTCTCTAAAGTGAATGAAAGGCCGTAAAAATGGCCCTCCACTACCATTTACCTCGATAGCCCTGTCTCAAAATGCTCCAAAATAGGTTGTTTTGGCCTAGGTGAGTGTCAAAGTTTCAATCTGAAGATCCTGCCCCTCGAAGCGGACTATCCCCAGTGAAAGGTCTTTGTTGCCTCCGTCAAGATCTTTCTCTCTCTAAAGGAAAGAGAAGACTCCTATCTGGTGAAAGCTGGCCCGAATCAAGGTGTCCTCGACTTTGAGCCGTAAGCCCTCCCTTTCCAGACTTGATATACAGCGGTCAACGTTTTTGGATGAAAATCCACTCCATCCGCTAAGCCTGCTGAATAAAGTTCCAATACAGTAGGGAAGGTAGTAAACTTGCTTACAACGCGCTTGCGCTAAGGATCTAATCAGACGCCATGTTACATACATACAAACTTGTGCCTAATAATTGTGAACACTAAGTATGGAAGGGCTCAATGCATTATTGTCAACTGCTGTTAGGTTATATTTATGGTCTTGATATGGATGTAGTTATTGATGAGTGTGATGAAATGCTTCCTTCTGGAGCATTTACTTCATCAGAAAATCAACTTCGTCACACTAAGAACTTTAGTATAAGAAAGCGGGTCAATTTTTGGGTGATTCCTCACCAACGTGCTCCTCAAGAAGAGGATGTCCCTTACTATTATTCGTCCATTAGTCACGAGTGTGTGAAAAACTCCACTGAGTTCACCAAACCGAAGGGTTCAAGCGACTGATGCAAGATTCATTTATGAAGTACATATGGTTTTTGAATAAAAACCGGGTCGCCTAGGAAAGTTGAAGGAGCAAGAAAAAGCTGGTGGTTTGAACTTTGAAGTGTATTTTATATCCTAGGTCTGTCTATGATATGTGTAGTTATTTCTAATGCGAATTTCATATTTGTCTGCGGGTGTAAGAATAGCTCGGCCAAGCCTTAACAAGGAACCCCGAAAACTAATGGCATTAAAGTGAGCTTTGATTTATGACATTGCTTAACCCTGCCGATCACGAATCAAAGTGAACATTTTCAACGTGTAGGGATGAAGCTAATCTTTTCTTGATGATGCCAAACTAGCCTGTCTATAAGATTTATCTTTTAGTGTTCAATTCGTCTCATTCGTATATTAGCATGTCAACCTTGCAGTTCTAAAGGGTGGATACAAAGGCTTTAGTTATTCATGTCAGATGAAGATTTAAGCACTTACGATAAAATTCCACAAAGCGTTATTTGTCTTGATGGGATGCAACAGTTCTCTTTATTTTCCCTTATGCCAGCTGGTTTTGCAAGAGTTTCGCCGATGCTGATGATTTTGCTGTGAATGAGGAGTTCAACAGTCGGCCTCCAGTTCTTATTTTTCACCTCAAACCTGTTGGAAAGTGTCATCTTAGAAGAAGGATTCATCACCCGATCTGATTGAGACTATTTTGAGAGGTTAGTTTTTTCATCTTTCTACCTCTCTCGTTCTACCTATATGGCAACTGTTATCCTGTTCATGTATTCTTTGTGAGGTGATCGCGATTGACTACATCCTTCTCCTTACTGATTAATGGTGAAATATCAGGAATTTTCAAGGGGGGGCCGTGGTCTTAGGCAAAGGGACCCAATGTCTCCTCTCTTATTCTTATTAGGCATGGAGTATTTCTCCCGAGCCATGAAGCATCTAGCTGGGATGAGGGAATCAAGATATCACCCGAAGCACAAGCTAGTTGGTTTAACTCATTGTCTTTTACTGATGATTTGTGATCTTTTGCAAAGCTGATGTTGATCATGCAAGAACTGACTCATCCGACTGGTACTTCAGGACTGGAAATCAATCGTACTAAGAGCTTTATGTTATGTGGTGGTATTCCTGATACACTGAAGTGTGAACTTGCTAATCTTGTGGATTGTGGCATTGGCACCTGGCCTACCAAATACCTTGGTGGACTTGGTATGAAGAAGTTGCAGAGCTGGAATTTAGTATTGATGTTCAAGCATCTTTGGGCTTTGGAGAAAAAAGAGGATCGTATGTGGATTCGTTGGACTCATAGTTGTTATTTAAAGCGTGCATCACTACTAGATTATCAAGTGAAAATCAGTGACTCTTGGGTGTGGAAAGCACTTTTAAAAGCCAGAGATAGGATCATGCTTATTAGCAGAGGATTTCCTCTAGAGAAGTTTAATGGCAAGAGGCTGTACTATGAGATTTACAGCAGAGCACCTACACAGCAATGGACCAAGCTGCTTGGCATGTCATGACAGATTGCGCACAGGATGATGGTTTTATGACAGAAATTATTCCTTCTGATGTTTGCCACCTTTGTAATGCAGGCTCTGAAACTCGTGACCACTTATTTGTGAACTGTGAGTTCTCTTGCGAAGGGTTTAAGAATTTGGATCTTGGCATTACATGTGCGGTGAAAGGCTAAATGTAGGGATGAGTGGGTACTTTGATGGATGAAGATTGTCAAGGGGAAAACAAGAGTGGCAAGGAGGAGAAGAAGAATCACGGCTGCTTTCGTCTATGAAGTCTGGAATGCAGAAACACAGGGTGCATACTGATGCATTAAGATATAGGATCTTTGTTTGTAATCTTTGTTTTCTGTTTTGATGTTATTGCCAGATCTTGCTGGTTTGATGTGTAATGGGCAAAAGTTGTGATGGAGATTTAGAAGATGAATAAAATTTACAGATTAGTAGTTTTTTTCCCCGTAATTTGGGACCTTGATGCCATGATGCTTCGGTGGTTAGCCCTGGGCCTATGGACTACGTTACAAGGTTCATTTCCTGGTAATCATGAGTTAACGACAGAAGTTTGAACCAAGAATAAAAGTTACTTTTATTTTGTCTGTTAGACATTTGGCTCTGTGTTAGATTTCTCTTTGGGTTCACTCTGTCGGCTTTTGTGAGGATTCTTGGAGTTAGTAGATTGGTTTAACCGATGAGGAAGAACAGAAATTAAGAGGCAGTTGATGTAGCAGGAGAAGGAAGAAGAGGGAAGGTAATGGGAAAATGGTAATAGCACAGGAATAAGAAAACTGATGAAGGGGATCGATGTATGAATCAGAGGGCAAAGAATGGAGATAAGATGGAGAGGTACTGGATTTTATTTTAATCACTATTTTACTCTAGACCTGGTTTTTCGATTACTTGTAGAATCAATAGCTTTATTGGTACGTGGAAAATAAGCCAACCAGAACTTAAGCTGGGGAAATTTAGGACAAACTACTCGCTTTACAATAGAGGATTGGTAGATAGTGATCTATGCAGGCTGCGCAATCACTTTCCTGAGGCCAGCGAGTATCTTCTGTGCTGCTGTGAGTATACGAAAGAGGTTATGCAAGGATACATGCAGAACTCAAGCTCGTATGCAAAGTCTCATTATGGAGTTAATCTTTTGTGGTCTAATGCAGCTAGAGGAAATACTCGGCTGGTGAAGAAGATAGGAAGGACAAAGGCCTGAGAGAAACTGTCGCATGAATCAACATGGAATCCAGGAGACCCCGAGACTTGGTTTGAAGCTTGTTGAGTTGAGTACATATTGGATGGAATATTGATCTTTGATCAAGAGATGTACATGTCGTTATACAGTATGGTTTCGCTTCTGCTAGGATTGTAAACTTGTTGATAAGTGCATTTAGGGTTCGATGAAATATGTTCCAAAAGATTAAAAACAATATATAAAAGAAAAAACAAGATGAAAAATAAAGGGAAAAGAGGGGGAAAGGGCATAAACCCTCATGAACTATTCAACAGTGATACACGTCCTCTCTAAACTGTAAAAATTTACAGATGACTCCTATCGACTCCTTTAAATGGTTTTCGTGTCAAAATGATTTGATTTTTTTTCAAAATTTGCGAAGAATATGCAATTGACTATCTTATGAACTGATGCAGCGCATCATATGTGGCTGACGACTACATGTTTCGTACCTAGGGAATGTAACATATCTAATGAGTTTAATTAACTCTTTTAGTATTTCTATATTCATGTATGAAATAATTAAGTTATTAACTGTTTAGAATTTAGATTATCCTTAAGATGCTAATAAATAGGGCATTTGTAATGTTGCAAAAGGGATGGAGAATTGAGTTTGAAATAAAATCATGTGTTGAGTCTATGTGACTTGTTTATTTCAATCCTATGGTGAATTAGGGTTCTTAGTCGATTCAAGTCCTACACTTTCGAGAGTTTCCACCCAAGTCGATTGAGCCACGCTTTATTCCTGCATCAGTTGGTATCAGAGCAAAGTTCAATTCGTTGGAAGATTTGCAAGGAGTTAGTCGAGATGTCTTGGAGTACGTTTTCGAATCGTACCACCTCTCATCCGAAATATTGTCGACAACAAAAATTACGGAATCAACGATCTATTGAATTGAGTGTGTTGAAACATCAACTGATGGAAGAGATTGATAATCCAATCTATGAATGCGATGATGATGGATAACTTTTTCTCAAAAAGTCACATATTCACAACCAACAAGAGGTGTACGATGACGTCATAAATTACGATGAAGTCGAAACCTCAATAGTGATCTACGATGTTACAACAATGGAGAAAAAGCCTGAATGGAGGAGCGCTTTTAGATCATCGTTATTCAAATATATCAAGCATTTTAAAATCAGAGGTCATGTAATGACCAATAAACTTCTTCACTTGTTTGAAACTTGAGGACGAGTTTTGTTTGACCAGAAGAGAATGATACAGCGCATCGTATGTGGCTTACGACTACATGTTTCGTACCTAGGGAATGTAAAAGATCTAATGAGTTTCATTAGCTCTCTTAGAATTCCTATATTTATGTATGAAATAAATAAGTTATTAACTGTTTAGATTTTAGATCATCCTTAAGATGCTTATAAATAGTGCTTTTGTAATGTCGTTGCACAAGGGAGGGAGAATTGAGTTTGAAATAAAATCATGTTTTGAGTCTTTGTGACTTGTTTATCCTAATTCTATGTGAATGCGGTTTCCTAGTCGATTGAAATCCTCCACTTGTGAGAGTTTCCACCCAAGTCGATTGAGTGACGCTTCTAATGCATCATGAACTTCCATGTAAAAAATAATGCGATTTTTTTTTACGATATAAGGATGGAGTGCTTATTTTTATACTTGATGAGGATCATTTGTTACGTCTCATTATTTTGGAGGTTTTCTCGGGAAAGAGCATAAAATCCCCTGAACTATTCGGTAATGCCTCATGACTCCTCTAAACTTTAAAAATATACAGATGACTCCCTTGTCAACTTTATTAATTGTGTTTCGTGTTAAAATAATTTGATTTTTTATAAAGTTAGCGAAGAATATGTAGTTAACTCTGCTACGATCTTCTTTTAATGTGATTTTTTGTCAAAATAATGTGATTTTTTTTAATGATAGAAGGGTTAAGTGTTCATTTTTGAATTTCGTAAATAGTTAAATAGTTAATGGGGGTTTATGCCATTCTCCCAGTAATAAATCATAAGTTAAAAGTTTTTTGTAATTATTACATCCAACACTGATTATTTGTTCAGAAAGATGAAAGAACCTATCATTGTTGTGTAACAATTATCATTCCAGATTCCAATTTGGTGCAATGTTTCTTTTGTACCCAAACTCAGCACATGAAATCAGGTCCCATTAAGGTAATATATACAGTTGAAAATTGTAGAAACCAATATGCTTCATAGGATAATTAATGATAGTGTAAGTAGAACCGTATCAAACAGAAAATAAAAGAAACTATAGATGCCAAAATCTGTTTATGCAAGGGCTGGAAACTTGGTTTCTCTTAAACATATATCAAGTTTGAATCCAGTGGATTAAAAAAAAAAAAAAAAAAAAAAACAAATGTTGAAAGAGTTTTGCCTTTTTTATTGGATAATTCTGGACTCGATCGGCAAAGGGACACTTATAATATAGATGAACATATCCGGATTAGACTGATGCATGTCGCCAACATCACAGGATGCTCCCAAAAACATTGATTAATTACAAAAGCAAAAGATTCAAAAAAAGGCAGAGAAACTTGCTTTGCCTGTGTTGTTGCATCTCTCTCTTGTAGCAGTTGAGAACAGCCTGTTGCAGGGAATTGCCAATACAAGAGGAGGATAACGATGTGAACTTATCATGCCAATTGCAATTGAAAGATATATGATCAGTTTTGTTTTTTCCATTAGATTCCTCACCATGTAAAATTACTGTTCTCAGATGATAACGAAAAAAGTATGAAACAAGTTTAAGGGGAATATCCATGAGATTATTTTTTTTATACTTACAAAAGGACATTTAAGTGTCAACATGTATTGAAGATGCCGAGTGTAATTAGGAATATGAGATGAAAATATTGAGAGGGATATGATATCATACTAAATGAACGGGATCTACTCATATGACAAAAGGTTGGGATCATCCGTCTCAGAGATTTTTAACTACGTGCCTAGTTGTTTCCAACTTAATGCATGCCACAAAAGTTGCTATTATCGTGCTTGGATCCTTTTGGTCCTATGTCTATTATGATACAGTATCATAGTCTATAATCTATATATGCTTAAAATTGGAGTGAGATTCTCCTCTATTCAGATCATTGTCATCGACGACAAGGTTGGTCTCTGCCTGACCGGGCCGCCGATGTGAGAGTTCAGAAGCCTTCAGCAAAACAATGACAGAAGGTTTACTAAGCTTATCTAGGCGATGAAATGGTAAGAGACTTGGAATTCCTCACACATCTAGCCAAGTTAGCCTACTATATCATTTGTTGTGTGTGAGGATTGATTCACACACATGATTAAGCAATAAAAGGGGAGATCAACTTGGAAAAACCCTCAAGAGGAAGAAAAACCTACGTCCATCGACGAGATCCACTATAGAGAAAAAAGATTAGAGAGATTGTTGGTACAATAGATCCACTGAATAACCCTAATTCCCCTAATTCTGATTGGCTCAAATAATAAAAGATTTAAACACAATAAATCTAAAATCTCGAAGAAAACAAATACCGCACAGCTCGCAAGAAGGGTGCACGTCCGTGTCTACCAAGACACGGCTGTGCGGCCTTCTTCTTGGGACCCTTTGTAGGTATTTTCCCGAAACTTACTCTCTTTCTCGTCCCACCCTTGCGAGAACTCAGTAGCTCTAAACTCCCACTCATTGGAGTAATTGCTCCACTACGTCCACCAACCAATACAAACAGGTTGTTTATCTTTCGAGCCTTCATAATCACCAACGCGTCTCTACTAACTCTCATGCCTTCTTCTCGACCTGATACGCTGCAGTTCCTGAAAACAAGTTGACCAACCTGATATCAGATTTCTTCTCAAACCCAAAACATACCGACATCCACAAGTATACGAACAACACTGTCAAACATCCTCATTTTTACAGAATCAATTCCAGCAGCTTCACAAACTACATCATTATCCATTAATAATGAACCTTCACAAGACTCAAACGTATCAAACAGCCTCCTATCAAAAGTAGCATGACACACAACACCAAAATCAAAAATCCAAAAGTCGCACTTGGATCGACATGACAAAACCAAAGCTTTATCATCACTAAAGGACCCAATCATGTCCTTAATTTCATCGTGTTGCTCCTCATTCTTCTTCGGTACTGGATATATGTGTATCACATAGTCCTTCATACCGCAGTTATAACACGTGATCTTTCTCCCATAATCACCTTTTGAATCAGCACATCCCTACCTTATTCGTTGCCTCTGTTTGAAGACCTACCACGCGTTTCAACATTCAAGACACGTTCGGAACCTTCAGAAAACGAGAAACTCTTTCTTCGTGTATCCTCACTCATAAAATACCAACGACATCATCAAACTTGAGTTTATCCTCGCCTGACGAATTACTGACAGCCATTATAAGGTTATCCCAACTATCTGACAAACTCATCAAAATCACTAAGGTCAACACCTCGTCATCAAACTTTATTCCAAAGGACTCCAACTCATTCGTCACCGAATTGAAATCATTCACATGCTTAGTCATTGATTTTCCTTCATTTATCTTCATACTAAACAGACGTTTAATGAGAAATACCTTATTTGTCCCAGAAGCCTTCTCATAAATCTTTGACAACGCCTTCATCAAACCATCGGTGGACTTTTCTTTGGAGATGTTGAAGATTACCGTTGATGACAATGAAAGTCGAATCACACTCAGAAGTTTGCGATCTAACAACTCCCACTTCTTGTGATCTATCTCAGTAGGCTTACCCTTCTGACCCTCCACCGATAGATAAAGGTGCATCTGATAAAGATAGTCTTCCATCTGTATCTTCAAAAACCCAAAGTTCATCCCATCGAACTTGTCCATCACGATCTTCCTATCTTCTGTTATCGCTCCCACTTGATCAGAGAGCACCAAAGATTGGATCTTGATCACCGAACTTGATTCCGAAGATGATCCGCCAAAATCCTCGATCTCATTAATCCCAAATTCAACCGATTACCTCCTCGGTCAAGCTATTAGTGTTTTTAATCACTCTCTCACTTTATGTGGTTAAATCAACCTGAACGCTCTGAGACCACTTGTTAGAATCGATTCACACACACAATTAAGCAATAAAAAAAAAGATACCAAATTGACGTGGGAAAACCCTCAAAGGGAAGAAAAACCCACGGCCGTCGAGGAGATCCATTATAGATAAAAAAAGATTACATCCCACTGATGTTTTGCAGCCAGCTCAAGAAGCAGAAGATCCAGGAATGCAACCACTAGTACCAAATCTAATCCAGGTGGAGCCCACTCTACAGCAGTACCAACTTAGCCGTGACAGGGAACGACGTGAGATCAGACCCCCAGTTCGTTATGGCTATTC